>JBBPDB010123075.1:0-36570 GCA_037974465.1 Brachypetersius altus
GTAAAAATTTGACTGCACGACTTTCACTTGTATTGGAGTAACATTTGACCAGTGGTATCTGTACTTTCACTTAAGTATTGAATGCGAGTACTTTGTCCACTTCTGATGAATACAGACCTCTCTTTTATTTAATACTATTTCTGCATTGTTCATGTCCAGTGATGGTCACAGCAATCAAAAATATATTGGAAAAAATAAAAAATGATTCAGCAAGAGCATTAATAGAACGAAGTCCATCTATAAGATGCAGACAATGTACACGCAAGCACAGGTGTCCTGATGAATAATGTGCATAATCGGAGAAAATGTATTCTATTTTAAAAATATACAGTTTATAAGCAGTCTGTCGATTTATACTACCCTGTTGAAAAATGCTACCTTGAAGCTTATACAGTCAGTTTAGCACTGATAGGCTAATGATGGCAAATGATATGCATAATTCAAGAAAATATATATTTTATTTAAATGAGATAAGCCTAGATATATAGATATATATATCTAATTAATGAGAGGGACTTTTAGGTTGACTTGGGGTGTGGTCTTGTGCCTGGTCAGAGAGACATTAAGTGGCCAGGGATGAGGCAATCACTAATATCATGTGTTTTGTGTTTCAGTGCCTGTACAAAGAGGCTGGCTTTGTGTTTAGTGGTTGTCAGTTTTCCAACACGGTTTCCTGGATTGGTTCTGTTTGGATTTAGCCTGTATCTCATTCTATATTTGAGTTTTGGCCCCTGTGCCTCTTTGTTTTCATTTCAAATAAATAAAGAAAAAATTCTGCTCCTGTGACTCCTTTCTAAAAGGGCATGACCCAGACGTGACAGCCAGCTTACATGACTAAATAAAAATGAACATGGAACTGCAGTGTCATCCAGTAGCCAGTTCTATACAATCTGACATTTAACCCCTGAGCAAAAAAAATAATCCTTTATTAAATGCGCAAAGAAGTTTCAAAAGAAAAAAAATAAATCCTTTCCCGCATTCTTGTATTTTAGAAAATGTAATTTTATGGCAAGAAAACACAATTAGAAACAGTGAAATGATTACTAATTTAGAGCAATCCAGTTACTAACACACTGTACAAATTATTACTGTAATTATTTTTGTGTTACACTTTGAACATGTTATTATTTCTCTTTTTGTGATAGCACTCAACAGAACGAAATCCCTGTATTTAAAATGATACTTGTCTGATCTGATGCCATAATAGGGTTGTAAGGATTTTAAACCAGATTAATCTATCAGTTTAAACTATTAATCAATAATTCAAGTAATCTGACAATTTCTCTCAATGAACTCAAATCATCCCCTTTGGTTCCCGTCATGTAATATAGTCTCTCAGAATTACCATGTTGATCATAGATCTCTACGGAACGTTATAGAATGTTATAGAGAATTATAGGGTATTATAGAGCATTATAGAGCATCATAGAACGTTATAGCTTTATTGAGTGTTATAAGAGTCTTATAGATCTCTATTGAGTGTTTAAAAGTGTTAAAGAACATCATAGAGCATTATAGAGTGCTTCTGTTTTTAAGTCAAATCTTACCCGTTTCTCTTGAGGTGTTTGCGGTTCCCCTCCTTCGGTCTGGAGGGTCTTGGCAGATCCGCGTCTCTCTGTGGTCCTGAAGCCCACTCCGTCCAGCTCATTCAGCAGAACTGACAGAACCTGAGCCTGTACTCCACTCCGGCAACCACTGTCACTACGGCAGCCAACCATGCTGTCAATCTCATCCAGAAACACTATAGAGGGGGCGCAAGCACGGGCCTGACGGAAGAGCTAGGGGGAGGGAGAAGGAGAAATAGAGAAAGACACAATCAAATAGAAAAGAAGGTTAGCAGGTATTTATGATACCTGTCTGATCTATCTTAGGAAGATATAAGCTTTTAATGAATAAATTAGACTTGTTCAGTATCCACTTTGAATTATTCAGTATATACTATGAAATATTCTGTAACCACTTATGAATTATTTAGCATTATTTATCTAAGAATTATTCGGTGTCCACTTTGGATTATTGAGTATCTACTATGAATTATTTAGCATCTAGTGTAAATTATTCCGTATCTAATGTAAATTTCTCAGTATCATCTACTGTAAATTATTCAGTATGCACTATGGCATTTTGCGACCTCTAAGAGTTATTCAGTGTCCACTAAGAGTTAACCGGTGTCCAGTATCAACTATTGAGTAACTATTATGGATTGTTCAGAGAGAGAGAGAGAGAGAGGTGAAGACTCATCTTTAGAGGGTTAATTGTGGAGTGGGAGTGTGTGTATTACCTGTGACAGTGTTCTTTCGGAGTCTCCTACATAAGGTGAGTACAGCTGAGCTCCACTGACTGTGAGGAAGCTGCAGTGTGAGGCAGAAGCGGCTGCTTTGACCAGTGTGGTTTTGGCGCAGCCTGGGGGGCCGAACAGCAACACACCCCGGGGCCCACACACCCCCATCCTCACCAGCGCTTCAGGGAACTTCATTGGCCATTCGATACTCTACAAACACACCAATGCACATAAATATCAGCTCTGTGTTTTCTTGGATATGCATAACATTACCATTCAAATGTTTTGGCACACATTGAAATGTTCTTCATTTGCATGTTGTATTAATTGATGAATGAATTATGAAATTATACGTTGTTTACTGTGGCATTCTGTTGTGAAATGTCCTCTTTAAAAAATGAACAAAACTCCAGCTGCCTGTACCTGTTTTAGTTTGAGTTTAACATCTTCCAGCCCTCCAATTTGCTCCCAGCTCACAGGCCGAAAATCTGCCATGCCCACACTGTTGCGCAGGCAAGAGGGCGGGACCAACTGCAACGCCCTCAGAAAATGCTCGGGCTCCACCGTTCCTGCCTGACCATCAACCTCTTCAGCTTTGCTCTGAGACAGAAAAAGCACCAGCTCAGTGTTTAAAATGAATAAATGATACAAATTTGTCCTGTCTGTCATTTAGGATGCAATTAAATTTAAATTGTGTTTAGAGCCCCCCACATTTCTTTATATTTTGCTTTGAATCACCTTGCTGATGCAACACTATATTCTGCCAGTCTTTGCCATATTTCGTAAATTAATTAAACGTAATGAAAATAAGAAATGGGAACAAATGTTTTACTGTGACGGGCATAAAGAAACCAGGAGCCTAGATAAAGGAGTTCCAACCACACAGCATTCTGCACCACCAGTATACTGATCACCAACTGCACCCGTTTCTTCACCGGTTCAGCACTTTATATTTATTATGCATGAATGATTCATACATAGGACACTGTGTGGCTTAACAATAAACATTCCTCTGAAGCAATTTAGGTTCAGGGACTGGACTGAAAATAGGAGCCGTTGAAAGTCCTTCGTGAAGTGAGGAGAACTCAAAATTAGATAGAAAATATAAGTAAGTCTGGATCTTTGGATGTAAAATACAAAGAAATGAAGTGGAGGCTGAAGGCTTTTGCACATAGTTTACATAATCTGACCACCAGGGGTCTCTAAAACTAAACTGTCTCACATCCTAGAGGAGTGGCTTTGTTTATTGTTAAAACATTTGTTGTGTGACCATTGCTGATTGTTTACGAATGACTGGAGGAACATTAAGTACACCTGATTAAACTCAGGGACTATTTTGAACTGTAGTGACTGCAGTGAAAAGTGTGCTACCTGCGCAGTGTGCAGAATGGCCTGCAGTGCTGCCTCTCTACAGAGTGCTCTCAGATCGGCTCCCACATATCCTGTGGTTATCTCAGCAATGGCCTGCAGGTCCACCGTGGAGGACAGAGGAACACTGCGGCTCACACACTGCAGGATCCGGAACCTCTGCTGCAGTGTGGGAACACCCACAACCACCTACAAACACATACACATATACACACACACACAACCATTGTTTCTGCAAGTCAGAATTAGGGCTGATTGATATGTGGTCAGTTAGTTGCCATGGCGATATTCGTCTCTGCAATACTTATATCACAAGGGTGAATTATGCAAATAAGGCTATAACCAATTACAGTGCTTCTGACAGGGTGACCAACCACAGCTACAGGTGAGTTAAAAGGTCATCATGTAAACAAATGTCTAATTTTACCCTTTAAAGGTGTTGGCAAACTGGTGCTTGAATGGGTGGGGTTTAACTGCTGTAGCCAGAATAACGTAGGTTACTGTCAAAAGCAGAGTTTGACATCACGGCTCATACAGCAACATACAGTGCTGGAACCTGACTATTAACACTGTGTTACTAGTCTGGATATATTATGAACTGCAATGACAAAAATACCTGCCTATTGCACTGCAATTGCAATATGTAGCAGTAAAATAGCAGCACTGATATTTTGTCCATATTATTCAGCTCTAATTAGAATCTGTGTCTCTACCTCTCTGTCGAAGCGCCCCGGTCTCCTGAGTGCCGGGTCGAGAGTGTCCGGCTGATTGGTTGCTGCGATGATGATGAAACTTTCATCACTGCCAATTCCGTCCATGAGTGTGAGGAGCTGAGCCACAATGCGGTTTTCAGGAGCACTGCCAGATTCGCTCCGCCTGGGACAGAGCGCATCAATCTCATCAATAAACAAAACGCACGGCCCGTCCTGCGCCGCCTCTCGCGCCTTTCCGAACGCCCTGCGGAGGTTTTCTTCGCTCTCTCCAGGTCTTGACCCCACCACAAATGGGCCATTTATGGCAACTAAAGCTGCTCCAACGTCCTGCACCACATTCCGGACCAGCTGTGTCTTCCCCACCCCAGGCGGTCCCACCAACAGTGCCCCCCGGGGGCAGGACAGTCCTAGACGCTTCAAACTGCCTGGATAACGCAGAGGAACTATCAACATCTCTTTCAGCAACGCAAACACCTCATCAACCCCACCCAGGTACACACCTGGAGTCTGTTTAAAACCCTGCTGGAACTGCTGGACTGTCTGAACAGATCCCAGGTCCAGTTGGGTCTGAACTGTGACCAGACCAGCCTTGTGCGACCCTGAATTTACATTTTCCACCTCCAAAAACTGAATGAAAGTCCGAGCTCCAGCAACGTTCACCAGGTGCTTCTCATGAACATACAGCCCTGTCAGGAGTTCCTTCGCCAGCTCCTGGATCATCTGAGTGGACTCTGTTTTCTTCTGTTCTGATTTCTGTACCAGGACTTTCACACGGACGCGTTTAAGATGCGGACAGGTGAGTGGCTTCAGCTGAGCGCGCTGGAGGCGGAGGTTTGCTGTTTTCTCATTGTTCAGGTTTGGTGTGGCGCAGGTGGTTTGAAACTGAAGGTATCCATCGGCAAGGTCACGCCGAGGCCACGCCGTGCACAGACACGCCCCACTTGGCAACTGGATGAGGAGCGGAGATCCGAGCTTCAGTCTGAGCCCCTCCATTAATGCTGGACCCATTCGACACCTTTGAGTGGCATCATCGGTAGGGTCTGGGGGCAACACAGTGAGATCCACATCCTCTGCTGCCGCCATCTCCAGACTGGGCGGGTCACATCAGCATCCACAGAACCTGGATCACACACAGGATCGTCACAAATAGGCTCATGAATGGGCGGGGCTACACTGATGTGGTCCGGAATAACGAAATATATTTCAATAGTTAAACTGAAATGGCTTTGTGACATCACAAAAACTAAGAGGCCAGTTTTTATTGTATTTGCATGTACGGCTTGCAGTGATGGGGCAGTAAACATATTATTTGAAACATTATTTACAGACTTTATACCTTTTTAATTGCAGAAAAGTAACGATTTTGGCCATTTAATATCTTAAAAGACATTGCAATCGGAATATGTAGCAGTAAAGTCGCAATATTGACGTTTCGTGCAGCTCTGCTGAATATGTGAGCTCAGATTACACCATCACTAGGAAGTATATCCAGTGATCTAGAGTTGTAAATAGTATATTCTTACTTGGGTTGGATTCCCAGTCAGGGCTCTCTATCTCTATCTCTCTCTAGTTTTATCAGAAAAAATGTGAGTATGTTTAGACCCTGTATTCAATCATACATCCACAACACAGCAAGTCCACAGAGTCACTGGGTTAACACTAGAAAACATATCTAATGCCAAACACGGGGTTCTAGGTCGCAGAGGAGTCCTGAGATCTAACGTGTGTGTCAAAAGTTCTTTACCTCACTAAGAGCTCCAGCTGTTAAGATCATGGTATTTGTTAGACTCCACTCCATGCAGATGTTTACCACCTTGCAGAGGAACACATGAGACCACTGTCTCCTTCTCTGTGTTTCAGTACATCATGACTCAGTGCTGCCCCCTCTGGGCTGGAGTCCAGATCTAATTTAAAGTAATTATTTTAATGTTTTGACGTACGTCTTTAATAAATGTACATGTACATGCTCCCCTTCTCTAGACAGACAGATAGATAGATAGATAGATAGATAGATAGATAGATAGATAGATAGATAGATTCATTAAAACTTTATTAATCCCACGGGAATTTTCAAGCAGCCGTACACCGGCATTGTAAATAAGAGGTTATCGATGAAAGAAAAAAATGAATGAAAAAAAAAAAATCTAATGTAAGGCTATTTAAGCCGAAGTAAGAAAATGAAACCCCTGTAAGAAAATGAGTAATATAAAAGAAAGAAAAATATCAAATATTTTAAAAAGTATATCAAATATTTAAAGAAGTGTTAAAAGTGTAAAAACAGCAGTCACAGCAGTAATGAAAATAGTTGTGGGATGATAGCTAAAATAAGTGATTGCAGTAATTATTATTGCACAATCAGTAGTTATATATGTATGTAATTACTTATTGTGCACCGGAACCATTATAGCATGGAGGAAGTTTCCCCCACTTTTCAAAGTTATTTTGTTTCGTTCCCTCCACTTTTCCTCCTGACTACGCTCTAGACGTGGAACGCTGCATATATACATATGCATATAAATGTGTATATGGTTTGGTCACTTTATATTTCATCTGTCTCTCTGTCCTGAAAGTCATAAAGGTTTGAGAACACTGCGGAGGTTGCTGATACGGGCACTGTGTTTAAACTGCAGTCAGTTTTTTTGCTAATCATGTGATCTTCTATTTATAGTGGAGATAAAGCGCGTGGAGGAGAACAGCAAGGACGAGATTTCAACTTCCCACCTGCATTCCGGCAAAACCCACTCGTCTACTGCAGATCTCTGTAAGAGCCTGCTGACCAATCTGGACGGAGGAGGCGGGGCCTTCAGAGGAATACGAGTGGACTTTTGCCATAAAAGAGGTGGGAAACATAAAGACCAGCTTAGCTGGAGCTGTGAGAGAGAGACAGACTGAATAGCATTGAATCAGTGCAACCTACACTGTATTAAACAACTGAAGTAGGTTTGCTTAGATTTTGCCTGTGTGTGTGTGTGTGTTTGTGTGTGTGAGTGAAGAGGAAGGAGTTCCTTGGCACTGTGCTCCACTTCTTCGTCACACTGTGAGTTCTCGCGTTGCTTTGTGTGTGTGTGTGTGTGTGTGTGTGAGTGAGTGAGTGAGAGTGTGTGTGTGGGTGTCTGTGTCCTGTACTTCCACTAATGTCACAGGGGCCTTTACCGGCCTGCAGGCTGAGACAGGCTCCAAGAAACACAGAAATACAGACAGAGAGAGACCAAAGCAGAGGCTGACAGACACAGACAGAGAGCTAGAAAGAGAGATGAGATCAAGTATCTGAGGGAGAAACGCTCTGTTTGGTTTCTGCTACAGGACCCAGGCCGGCGTGGACAGGACAGTGAGGAGTGTGTGTGTGTGGAGTCTGAGGAGGGTGTGAGGCATGTCTGTGCTGCTTCGCCGTGTGCCACTCTTGCAACAGGAGGTCCTGTGGAAAATCAAGCATTTCCACAATGCTCCTGCACGGTGGAACCAGGAGGCCGTTAAAGGTACGACTACATTCACACTGCAGTCACAGTTTATACCACACACACAGACACAAACACAAACACACTCACAGCACTAAGTTTGCCCGGTTCTTTCTTTGTACACAAACCGCAATACACTTAGAAGAACGGCATGGGCTGCTGTCCTCAGGCTGCATGAACAGAAAGGTCACATAAAGGTGAAATCTGAACTGACCATTCCAGCCAGGAATTCCTCCTGCACACCTTCTCTGTTGAGTGTGTGTGTGTGTGTCTATGCATGTCTGTGTCTGTCTCTGAATCTCCATGGCTGGCGTATGTTGTTATTTCGGAATATTTCAGTTGTGTGGGTGCAGGCCGGGCCTGGCTGGACTTCTGCCAGCCACCTGCTAATAACGTCCTGGTGTCCCAGAGGCCTCGGGAAGAAATCTGAGCCCTCAAGGCAGAGCAGTGCCAGGCAGGCCTCAGTCTGTATCGCTTACTGCCTCGATACTCCTTACTACCTTTGTGCTGCTTCATTTTTCAAAAACATTTTTACAATTCAGTCATCACCGACCCCAGAGACTAACCAGTGAGGGACTGAATGATGGAGGGAGAAAAGAACATCACACTGAATAATAACTGGAGAGAAATTACGTCACTCTGGATGATACCACAAGAGCGAGAAAGTTGCACAGAATGACAGAAGGAGCATGATGAGAGATAGGGCTGGGCGATTTGGCTTAAAATCAAAATCTCGATTAGTTGAACATTTTAACTAGATTGCGATTAATGAACGATTATTTATTTATTTATTGCCCTCATAGTTCACTGACAAGTTGCTCAGTTGTCTCAGTGTTTAAGCTCTCCATGCTCGACATGTCGGCGGAATAACGTAACATAACGGAGCGGGGTCACGTGACTCCACACGCGGTAGTGTTTTTAAAGGGAAAGTAATCGAAATAATCGAACTGGAAAAATTTGATCGATTATAGGTTCTGAATGTCGGTTTCGATTACTTTTCGATTAATCGCCCAGCACTAATAAGAGATAAAATAAACCTTTATTAGTCCCACAAGTGGGAAATTTGTTAAAGAAAGGGAGCATCACATGGAATGACAGAGGGGGAAACCATCATTCTGAATAACAGTGGAGGAAGAAGAGCATCACAATGAATGATGGTGGCAGAAAGAAAGAGAGCATGTAAAAAATTCAGAAAGCATTATACTGAATGATAAAGGAAAATAGCATGACTGAGAATGATGACGGGAGAAAGAGAGCATGACACTAAAGGGAAAGTGTCCCAATGAATGATGAAGGGTGAGAGAGAATCACAGTGAATGACAGGGGGAAAGAGAGAGAGCATCACGATGCATGATAGAGAAGGAGAGAGAGAGCATGACACTGTATGATAAAGGTTAGGGATAAAGAGAGCCTGGAAATAAATTAGGACTAGGTTTGAATCATAAATCCACACAAAACAGAAAACGCAAGATATGGGCTCTTCAAGTGTCTCTGCCTGTAGGAGTGTGTACGGGTGTGTATGAGTGTGTTTTCATGTGTGTGTTCCCCAGGAGTGCGCTATAAGGATGTTCTGGTGGGCGTTCCTAAAGAGATTATGCGGAATGAGCGGCGAGTGGCAGTGTCCCCGGCAGGTGTAGAGGCTCTGGTGAAGCAGGGGTTCCAAGTGCAGGTGGAGGCTGGAGCCGGAGGAGAAGCCAAGTTTTCCGATGATCAGTACAAAGCTGCAGGAGCCGCTATCACCGACACCAAGGGGGCTTTCAGCTCTGACCTGGTGCTCAAGGTGAGAAACACAAAAAAAACCCCAAAAATCTGTGAGAAATGCATATATATTAATATTCAACACGACATACACACTAGTTTCATAGTAGATACTGAATAATTCAAATTAGGTACTGAATAATTCATAGTGATCGATCACTCAGTAATTCATAGTGGACACTGAATGATTAATTGTAGATCCTGAATATTTCATAGTAGATCCTGAATAATTCAAGATCAACAATGAATTATTCAGTATCAGTGGATGCATAGTAGATGTTCAGGATCTACTATAGACAATTGGTAGTAGATCCTGTGTAATTCAGAGTGGATACCATTAATTAATAGTATTCACTGATACTGAATAATTCATAGTGAGTAGGGTATTTTGCAGTGTGTTACTTAATGTTACATGTAGCTGGCAGGACTGGATTGGACCACTCTGCGGCAGGTGGTATTGGGTGTGCTGATCTGATGTTTGTAGTGACCCTATGTCTGATGTGTAACTGGTTAAATTGTGTTTTACCTGTGTAGGTGCGTGCCCCTGTGTTCAATGAAGCTCTAGGTGTCCATGAGGCAGAGCTTCTAAAGACACGCTCCACGCTGGTGAGTTTTATTTACCCAGCGCAGAACCCTGATCTGATGGATAAACTGTCTCAGAGGCAGAGCACAGTTCTGGCCATGGACCAGGTCCCACGAGTAACCATTGCCCAGGGATATGACGCCCTCAGCTCAATGGCCAACATCGCTGGGTAAGACCCTACAACATTCCTCACGCACTCTTTTGAAGTTTGTGAGGGTAAGGGTTAATGAGGGTGGGTATGGAGTGTGTTATGATGTGTTAGTGTTAATGAGCGTATTGAGTGTGTGTCATGGTATGTTAATGTATGGGTAGTGTGTTAGTGTGTGTTTAGGGTGTTAAGGTGTGTTAGTGTTAACGAAAATGTGTGTAGTGTGTTCATGTTAACGTGTGTATTGTGTGTTAGTGTGTGTGTAGTATGTTAAGGGGTGTTAGTGTTAATGAGTGTGTGTAGTATGTAATGTGTCATGGTATGTTAATGTATGGGTAGTGTGTTAGTGTGTGTTTAGGGTGTTAAGGTGTGTTAGTGTTAATGAAAATGTGTGTAGTGTGCAGGCTAACGTGTGTATTGTGTGTTAGTGTTAGTGTGTGTGAAGTGTGATGACTAGTCAGTCAGCAAAGTCAAAGTCGACTCGAGTCGTTTGATGACGTCATCATCACATACGCAATGGAGGAAAACAGGCGTTCAACATTGAGCAACTCTTAGTAAAGTTCTTTGTAACATTAATAGTCAATATGATAATTAAACTAAGCAAAACAAAGACTGATACCTTGAATTTTCTGGTAAATTTAACTGCGAGTGGGAACAGTTTAAGCTGCGGCATTTGGACTCCTTGCAGTGCTAGCGTTAGCCATGTTAGCTAGCGGAGCCGTTTCAGAGGCAGAGTGCCAGTACTGTTACTGTACTTTAACACCGACTTGCAGGTTGTGCAGGTCTCCGTGATGTTTCTGTGTCTAGAGTGAAGTATCTACATACATGTGATGTGTGTGTCTTCTCTGCTGCATGTCACTGGTCTTGGTCTGGTCTCGTGTTTAGATTCCCCTCTCGCCAACGGTACCGCCTCTTTTATGAAGGGACCATAATAATTGGTTAAACTAAGGAACGTGTGTCAGTGTAAGCCAATCGAAGGCAGAGATTGCACTGTGTACACAAGCGAGGGCAGAGAGAGGAAGAACACACGACTAGTTGACTTGTGTCTCTGTAATGCCCTAGTGTGTAGTGTGTTAAGGTGTGTTAGTATTAATGTGTGTTAATGTTAATCCAATGTTTGTTACTGGAGCACTACAGCTTTTTTGGAAATTATTGTCCCAAGATATTTTAGTCATATTCATACTCTTATATTAACCTGTAATTTTGTTCAATTTGTTTAATGCTAAAGAACCGACTTGTTTACCGCCAGATTAGCCAGCAAGGTTTTCTAACTTTACCCAGCTTTTCAGCGCAGCTTCATAATAATAACGTAGCTTAACATTGACCGAATTGAGGATTATTTTTAATTAGCAGGTATAAAACAATATAATCTCAGATCATGTGAGTAGTGTGTTTAGTTAATTGTGAAAATAGCGCTGCCTATGTCAGTAAAACACAGTACTTTTTTTATATTGTCCATATCATGCAGCTTCTTGTGCATTTTTCTTTGCACATGATGTATTTATATACGTTAGTGTTTACATTTCTGATTATAATACTAATCCATAAAATACACAAAGGAGGAAAGGTGTACATAAATAAACATAAGAAGTGTACTGATATCACTGTGTTTTACACACCCTCAGGTTTCAAGTTTCAATGTTAAGGTTCAAGTTTATTGTCATATACAAATAACAATGAAACATTGTGAAATAATAAGGTGCTTTGTAGACAGCATTTAACATTTGCAAGTATTTATAAAATGTATGTTGTGCAAAAGCCTTTAAATAGTAATAACCCCCCCCCGCAATTGGCAAAGCAACAGTTGTCATTGTCCTCTCTTCATTCCTCACCATAAACAGACACAACGCAGAGTTTTTTTAAAACAGAGAAACAGGTCAGTCTGCTGGAGCAGATTTAAGAAAAATGTGTGCAAAAGACTGTGTTGTGCTTGTGCAGATATAAGGCTGTGGTCCTCGCTGCAAACCATTTTGGACGTTTTTTCACGGGCCAGATTACAGCTGCCGGGAAGGTGCCTCCAGCAAAGGTATTGCGCACACACACGCACACACACACACACACACACACACACTCTACAGATACCCATTCATCTTAGGGGTGCATTTGTATTAATCTGCTTGTTTGTGTGTGTCTGTGTGCGTGTAGGTCCTGGTGATTGGCGGTGGTGTGGCTGGTCTGGCAGCAGCAGGAGCTGCTAAGTCCATGGGAGCCATTGTGAGAGGTTTCGATACCCGGTAAGTTTGACAAAACACGAACCACCTCTTCTAGTACAAGTTGTCCAAATACTTTGGACTCATTTGGTCCTCGTAGTGTTTTCGCACTACAGAATAAAGAGGGGCCGCTATTTCACCAACATTTCTGATCATACACGGTGCAGGCCAAAAATGTTACGAATATTTGAATAGAACGTATGTGTTGCCTATTTTTAAAAATCACAAGCTTCTGACATATTTTTGGAACTTAAAGAGAGAATTTAGTAGGATAGACTCTGTTATTTGCTTATTTTTTTTTTGTTCAGCCACTGGGGCGGGATTTACTTGATTGAAATGTGTGCCTTGGTTTCACATGAACAAAACACGCAGTGCCAGTATCAAAAATGTATTGTCAAAAGACAATAACTGTAAGGCAATCATTATCATATGAGACTGATCTACGAATAAGGATGGCAATGTAACCAAATTACTTCAAAATACATTATTGAAACTCTTTTAAAAATAAGAATCTAATTGTCATATACCTGTATTTTAAGGGCCCATTTTCTAAGGTCTTCTTGTGTTAGATAAAGTTTTATGTACCAAAAACAGTCAAATAATTTTCACAGAGACAATGTCCAGCGCTCTGAATTAAACAGGGTGTTTCTTTAAAACTGATATAAACTGATAAGTAGCTCTCCCTCTTACAGCCACCCTGTTTTATTCTCTGTACAAAAAGCAGTCTTGGCAGAAACACTAACTTCAGTGTGAGTGGGAGGGGCTAAGCTGCTAAAGGTGAATAGGTGGGTAATGTTGGCTTTTATGCAGGGAATCATTTGGTAAAAACTTTGTATTTACATCAAACTCCTATTTTAAAAATGTACTATTTGGCTTTCCATGAAATGGGCCCTTTTAAAAATAAAGTATCCTAATGCCATTTTATCAGATCTTCACGCTGCCTCTCCTGTTAGACCTGCAGCTTTGGAGCAGTTCAAGTCTTTCGGGGCAGAGCCGCTGGAGGTGGATATTAAAGAATCTGGAGAAGGAATCGGAGGCTACGCTAAAGAGATGTCTAAAGAGTTCATCGAGGCGGAGATGGAGCTGTTTGCCAAGCAGTGCAAAGATGTGGACATTGTCATCAGCACAGCACTTATTCCTGGTTAACACACACACACACACAAAGTCACACAAAAGCAATGTTTGAGAAAGGTTAGTTAGGAACTTTAGAATTTGACCTGAAGAAAATGTGTATACAGTCATCAGTGTATATCGTCACTGCAGACTTAATGCCTGATTAACAAACATCCTTCTTCAGACGCAGTCATGCACAAGCACTAAAATATTCTTCGGTATTAAAATTGCTTCTTTCACAACTATTTGTGTTAGAGTGTAGAAGTATTCCAAGTATTCAATAGCATCTGTTTTCTGTTTATCTGAAGATGGTAGGTAAGAGAGTTGTGTGTTTGTGTGTTTGTGTGTGTGTTAGGCAAGAGAGCTCCAACACTGATCACTAGGCAGATGGTGGAGAGTATGAGGGATGGATCAGTGGTGGTGGATTTGGCTGCAGAAGCTGGAGGAAACATTGAGACCACAAAACCTGAAGAACTGCATGTACACAAGGTCAGGAAACACGCGCTAATTTATTCACTCTCTCATACACACACACACACACACACACACACACACTCAGGGACGTATATACATAATCTACATGCACTCTCACACACTACACTTAAACACACAAGCTTATACACGTTTCTGACGAAGTTAGACAGACATCTAATGAATTAAAATGCTTGGTTTTAATAATAAGACACATTATGGAAGAGCACGTTGTACCTGTCATCCTTGTCTTTTTTGTTGATTTGTCAGGGCCTATAGATACAACATTTTGTGAGATATTGTGTTATTGTATTCTTGTCTTATTTATCACCCCTCTTACACTTTCAGACACTCCCATTCAACAGTGCTTATATCTGTCTCACATTCTCTCTCATCAGGGTGTGACCCATATTGGTTACACTGACCTGCCGAGCCGAATGGCCAGTCAGGCCAGCACTCTGTACTCCAACAATGTTCTGAAGCTGCTGAAGGCCATCAGCCCTGATAAAGAGTTCTTCCACTTCCAGCCTGTGGACCAGTTTGACTATGGCACACTGGAACATGTGATTAGAGGCACTGTGGTCATGCAGGTCAGTACACATACACTTTTCTCCACAGGCTGTCTCGTATCTAACCCACAGTGACTGTATCCAATTGCATTTAACTTTTCCTCTTTGCTGTTTAATATAAATCTTCTAGTGTGGGTGTGGGTGTGCTGGGATGTTTACAGCTGATTCCGGAACACCACACACATCGACTCGCTGTAAATAAGAAAGCATTCACTCAGTCTTCAGTTGGATTTATTTTGCTATTTTGATGTGGCTAGTAATTGGCTCTGAGAAATCTTTCAACGTTGGCTCTGTGCTGTCAAATCTAATCTGTCAATACGAGAGACTGATTTCCACATTAGAAACCATTTCATTCCTCTCATTTCACTCATTGTGAAACAGGGCATATTTCATTCTTATACATGGTTATTTCTCTGCTCTCAAAGGCCCATGTTACTCTGGTATTACTTTATTTAAATTTATTTTCACTCCAGGTTTGGGGAGCGTGAGTTTGAGTGAGTGTAAAAATCAAATCAGTTGGAGACGGCCTTATTCCAATTGCAGCAATATTGTTCCAGCATTTCGTCAGGCATTTCTTCTGAAATGGTATTAATAGGAGAATTGTTCCCCTTTATTTTATAAACAGCCTCTGCTCTCAAATGTGGATTTGATTGCGTTCAGCCAGAGAAGTGTCAGTGTTGTCTGGTACTCAGGTTGGATGATTTGTTTTGCCACCCCACCTTTGTTTCAACATAGCTCCAACCCTCCAGAAAGCTCAGGTCCACTGCCTCCACTGTTCAGTGGAGATTTGTCAGCAATGAATGCACTTTAAAGAGGATTCATTAAGAGAAATCATTTTTAATTATGAACATTTTAATTGTATGGTTCTTTTGGTAGAAACCTGCCATGGTTAGCATTCGGTTCTGGTTTGTTTTTCAGTTTTGCTCGCACACATTAAAATGTCATTCTGTTACCTGTCTGCAGGATGGCCAGAACCTGTTCCCCTCACCCCTACCAAAGACTACCCCTCCCCCACCACCAGCCAAACAGAAAACAGTGGCAGAGCTAGCAGCAGAGAAAAAGGCAGAGATCTCACCCTTCAAGAAAACCATGACCTCTGCTGGAGTTTACACAGCAGGTTTCTCTCTCTCACACACACACACACACACACAGAACAAGTGAGACTTGGCAACATATACCCTAGTTTTGGTATAAAACAGCAATACAGACTTAGTTTGAAAGGACACTGATGGGTGTTCGTATGGTTGAGGTTTAATAGCTGGCCTTTTTTCACAGAATGAACGAGTAAAATAAAGAGTGAATGTGTGTATACAGATGTGTGTGTGTTTGTGTGTACACAGGTGTGTCTACAATGCTGGGTTTGGGCATCATCTCTCCCAATGCTGCATTTACACAGATGGTGACGACTTTTGGCCTGGCTGGTATTGTTGGATATCACACAGTGTGGGGGGTCACTCCTGCTCTGCACTCTCCTCTAATGTCAGTCACAAATGCCATCTCAGGTATAACCCCCTTAGTTACCCATAAACATAAGTCATAAAGATGACGGTGATGATGATGTTCATAATGCTGTTGTGTGTGATGTGTGTATGTAGGTCTCACTGCAGTGGGTGGCTTGGTGTTGATGGGTGGGGGTCTTACTCCCTCCTCTCTGCCAGAGTCTCTTGCCCTGCTGGCTGCCTTTGTGTCTTCTATCAACATTGCAGGTGTGTGTAAAACATGCAGCCACACCTCATACACATGTTACAACACACACACAATACATACCCAATACACATAACACACCAAACATCCAGTCTCGCGCGCACACACACACCCACACACCATACACAGACTACACAGGCATAATGGACATGTACCCTGTCTCCAGGGTGAAATCAGCCTTAGTCTGATAATGTGTGTGTGTTTCAGGGGGTTTCCTCATCACCCAGCGGATGCTGGACATGTTTAAGAGGCCCACTGATCCTCCAGAGTATAATTACCTCTATGCCATTCCTGGGGTTGTGTTTGTTGGGGGATACGGGGCATCCCTCACCAGTGGCTACAACATCGAGCAGGTGTGTTTGAGATCATTTACGTGTGTGTGTGTGTGTACTGGTGTTGTAGTTTTTGTCAGAAGGACAATGACTGATTATTGTGTGTGTGTGTGTGTGCATGTGTGTGTGTGTGTGTGTGTAGATGATGTACCTGGGCTCCGGCATGTGCTGTGTTGGTGCTTTGGCTGGTCTTTCTGCACAGGGTACCAGTCGCCTTGGAAATGCACTGGGTATGATTGGAGTTGGTGGTGGCATCGCTGCCACACTGGGTGCACTCAAACCATCCCCGGAGCTCCTGTCACAGATGTCACTGGCCATGGCAACAGGAGGAACTCTAGGTAACTCTAGGAATTCTGTAATACTGACGCTCTGCACAGTTTTATGGTCTCTGTAACACACAGCATTCAACTCATCAGCTCATTATAACGAGCTGTGTCAGGTGTGCTGCATTAGGGAGACACTAATTTATGCATGCATTGAGCAGGAATGGGCAAAAAAACTCAGAAAAAGTATTTTCATACAGAGTAAACAAAACCTTTAATTAAAATACAAATGTTTAAGTAATACATACAACAGATTTCAGCCTAATTCTAAACATACATACATGAAGCCATTGCACATTCCTCCTCCACATTAGTAAATGTTAGTTAGGCCATGGATACCTTATAAAGGGTATCTTCGCATAATCTGACTTCAATAACAGAAGTACTAAAATACATCAAAGCTATTTTGGCTTCGGCATTTCTGATTCTGTCACACAAACCCCAAAGAGGGACATAAAAAAGAAAGTAATTTATATAACCTATAATTCATAATGTATTGTCAGCCCAAGGGGTGCTTTTCATTATGGCTCACATGTACATGTTAATGATACACAGTATATTTCACATTTTACAACCAAACAAGTCTGCTGGCTCACATGGGTAAAAGGTTTTCTGTGATGAAGGATTTATTTTCCTTTTAAGTTTCTAGTCAGAGTTCTGTGGGGGTATGTGTGTGTGTGTGTCATTTTCTGATAACAGACAGCGGGGCCGGCCTGGAGTTTCGCCTGCTGCGCTAATCCAAACCACACTCTTTTCTCTGGCTTCAAACTGAGAAATGATCCATTACAGCCTCATTTGTGCTTGCGCAACAACAAACAAGTTTTATGCATTTTACAGTTTCCCCCCCGCAGTGCCCCAAATATAGTTGGTCAAAGAAGACATGCTTGGTGTCTGATGTTTGCCTCTAGTTTTAGCACTGGAGCTACAAGGCTAACAGGTAATGGTTACTGTACATGTAAGATTTTTATCAAGTACCAAACATAAATACATTTACCAGAGCCACCGAACAAAGTATTAAAATTCCACTGGATGTTTGCTTCCTTTGGAAACTGTTTAAAGTATCTTCAACCGATCTGAATATTTCAGGAACAACAAAAGTACTGAAATGTAACAGATGTACTTCTGTCACACAAACATAAAAGAAACACGAGACAAAGTAATTTATAGGACCTAAACTTTTAGTCTCAGCTGTGTTGTTCATTACAGCTCACATGCTGAGGATACTCAATACATTTCACATTTTACAACCAAGCAAGTGTGCTGACTCCTGCGGGGAAAAGGTTTGCTGTGATGATTAATTTATTTTCCTTTGAGTTTCGTGTGTGATAACAGACAGCAGGGCCAGCCTGGAGTTTCGCATGCAGTACTAATCCAACCCACTCAATTACAGCTTCATTTGTGCACAATAACGAGATCCAGTGCGTTTTACAGTTACAGTTTTCCCCCAAATATAGTCGCTCAGACGAGGCATGTTTGGTGTCTGATGATTGTCTCTAGTCTTAGCACTGGAGCTACAAGGCTAATGTAACCGACAGGTGTTGGAAGTTTGAATCCAATATCTTTACAATGGTGGTGAATAGAACCAGGTGTCTCCAACACAAATACAGCCATTTAATTCAGTGTTGACCCAGTAAAGCTCTGTGTGTGTGTATATATGGATGTTGGTGATGGTAAAATAGTGGGAAATCTAAATCGGTTTTCTTTGAGGATGATTTTACAGTGCATGTATCCCTCCAGGACAAATGGGTTAAGTTTTAGGTCAAATCTTCTCAAAATGTTGATAAAACAACGTTTCTAAGGTTTAAAGCAGATGTCTGGTTCCATCCACCACCACTGTAAACAATTAACCATTTTCCATTGTGGCTAATCTGCTATATTTGCAGTAAGGGGGAAGCTAGGAAAATTGTTTTGTTTTTATTTTTGCTTTAAAATGTGTGGCCAACTGTGACAAATCGTACTTTGTGAAATACCACCAGGTCTGACGATCGCTAAGCGGATTGAGATTTCGGACCTGCCTCAGCTTGTGGCCGCGTTCCACAGCCTAGTGGGTCTGGCTGCTGTGCTCACCTGCGTCGCAGAGTTCATGATTGAACACCCTCATCTGGACGTCCATCCGGCTGCTAATGTAGTGAAGACCGTGGCCTACCTGGGCACCTACATCGGCGGAGTCACTTTCAGTGGCTCACTTGTTGCCTATGGCAAACTCCAAGGTGAAAATTCATGGCTGCATAGTACATAACCTATTAATCCATATTGTGCAGCCCTAATTAGTATTTTAATTCAGATTTTTATAGTTTCAAATCATAATGCAAGTCCCGTTGAATTAAACCATATAAACTAGATTGCAGTGGGTATTTTAAATGCTTTTTTTCAGTATTTCAGTTTTGTTTTGTTTTGAAGTGATTCTGTACTTTACATTCTGTACACTTTTCAAATAAGAATCTTCATTCTTGATGTTCAACATCTTTCTCAGTCATTATAGAATGGACAAATATAACATCTAATTTTCACTGTTTCATAGTAATTAACAGAAAAGTATGTCAGGCGATATCTGCAGTGTTTGCATGAACTGTGTGTGTGGGTGTGTGTACACCCCCAACTCCATACAGAGGGTCCGCAGTGCATTTTAATCATGGGAGTTTTATCATGAGCTCAAGTTTCCTCTCTTTTAAACTACAAAGAGCCAAAAGTAGGTTCTCCTTATCAGATTATTTATTTTCTCATTGTTTTTAAAGGAAGAGTAAGAAGAGCTCTTCAGTATTGTAGCCAAAAGCCTGATGGAGTGGAGAGGCCGAAGATGGCTCTCGATTCCTATGACACACACACACACACACACACACACACACACACTACTAGCTGATAATTAGCTGCAGATTTCTGAGACCGTCAGAGCTGTCATCTCTTATAAAGGGTTTTTTAATGAAACCCCTCTGTGCTCATCCTTAGAAATGTGGATCTCCAGCTAGAAATATTTAACATTCTCCTCCAACACCAGTCACAGTGGAATTAAGCCATTAATAACCATGAATCATTGGTTTAGGTGTACTGTGAGGTGGGGGAAAGCACAAACTGGATATGGTGTGGGGGCATAGTGGGCACGTCATGTAACGTTTCTGAATTTACTTTGTTATTTTAGTTTTTCACGAGAGCTAAGAGAAGGCCAGAGGCTGTAACTGTGCTGTTTTTCCAGAGCTGCAGTGCTACACTCTTGCAGTGTTCTCCGGTAAATTGGTTGCTGCACGATATGGAGAATATATCAGTACTGGGATTTTGCCAATTTTGTTGTTCTCCACTTTTTGGGAATTACAAAATATTTATTCCCCAATCCATACAATCCACATATGGAAAATAAGCTAAAAAAAACCAACCCATTGTTGACCCAAGTCCCAGTGTTTGTAATGACACAAAACCAACAGACATAAATACATTTTATTCCAACTATGGCTTTTTAGCCCCACCCATTCAAAAATGATACAAATGTTGAATTATGTGAAGACCTTGATTCATCAGAACTCACCAGGAGCTGTGATTGGTTGCCCTGTCAGAAACACTGTGTTTGGCTAGAGGATTATTGCTGCCTTCTGGGAAATCAGTATTACAGAGACCGATATGCTAACGATTATTGTGCAGCCCTACTGGTTGCACGCTGCAAGCAGCAATAGCAGTCTGTTTTTTGCGCCGGTACTTAGTCTTGTGAGAAATACGGCCATGACATATTTTGAGCTAAATGTGGGATGGCTGTGACACTGAACCGGCATCCTCCTGGTACAAGGTCATTTTTAGAATGACTTTTATCGGGACATTTATCAGTTTCTATAGAACCAGTTCTGGTAATGCACCAGTTTCTCTCCTGAAGTCGATTTGAAGTTTGTTTGTTTTTGTATAAATGTGTGTGTATGCAGGTGTTCTGAACTCCGCACCTCTGATGCTTCCTGGTCGCCACCTGCTGAATGCATCTCTGTTAGCAGCCTCTGTTGGGGGGATGGTTCCCTTCATGCTGAGTGACAGTTACACCACCGGCCTGGGCTGCCTGATTGCAGTCTCTGGCCTGTCAGGGGTCATGGTGAGTAGATGCCACTTGAACTTTGTACTACATTACACGGACACCCTCTTCAGTCTGGCCACGGTGAAACTGGTGTGGTTCAAGTAAGGGCATAACAACTTTCTGTCTTCTTTCGAACACATTTCTATCAACAGACTTTCTTTTTTAATCTCTTTATGGGCTCAGAATTTTAATTGAAATGTGACTGAGGCACATCAAGAGCAGTTGTAAAATAATCAGGGCCAAAACCAACTGATGTATTAATGCGCTGTGTGTGTGTGTGTGTGTAGGGTGTAACACTGACCGCAGCTATAGGGGGTGCGGACATGCCTGTGGTCATCACAGTGCTGAACAGTTATTCTGGCTGGGCGCTGTGTGCCGAGGGCTTCCTCCTGGACAACAACCTGATGACCATTGTGGGCGCTCTGATTGGCTCATCTGGTGCCATCCTCTCTTACATCATGTGTGTGGTGTGTAAGCCATGTCATTAAAGTTAAACTTCCACCAATAACCAGTCACCAATTAGCGTTATGTAAATGGCCAGTGGCTTAATATTCAAGTCTTCTATATTTTTATATATATATATCTATATATATATATATATTTACATTTATACACTCCCTGGACAAAAGGAAAAAAACAGTCACCACATGGATTTTACTAAGCAAATAGGTGAGAGCCTCCCATTGGATAATTACTGCATGGATGAATATGTTTCAACTGGCAACAAGTTATTTAGCCCTAACTGATGCAGTGGCTTCTCGTTTCTGTGGTCTTGGAAAATATGGTAAACTTCGTTTGATGCATGCCAACAATTTGACTCTTCTGAAACAGAAAACATCTAAGGATATAAAATTTGCGTTAAGAACTATAAGACACATTAAAAACTGGATGGATCGGGGGGAACCAACATCTTCAACAGTAGAACTCACAGCTATGTTTAATGGTGAAATTAAGAGAATTTCCACACGCAGAATACCAAAGGGAACTCAAGGGTTTGGGATTAAACACCCGTATAGCCTTAAGAAAACCACTCATCAGTGAGGGCAATCAAAAATAAAGGCTTCAATTTGCTAGGGGGTATAAAGATTGGACTGGAACAATGGAAGAAGGTCATGTGGTCTGATGAGTCCAGATTTACCCTGTTCCAGAGTGATGGGCACTTTTTAGGGCCTTTTTTTTTGGGCTGGACAGTGTATATATTGTCTATTTCACATTCATAAAGGTGATGTAAACTGCTGTCTACTATGAGTGCAGATTAATGCAGCACTTTTCTTTAGCAATTTTTTAAAAAACATAACCATGTTGCAAGTGTAGTAGCTGTTGACTTATTTCCCCTTACAGTATAGAACACTTTGTTTAATATATTCAGCCAGGTGTATTTGTATTTCTCTGTGGCAGGCAATGAATCGCTCTCTGCCCAACGTCATTCTGGGCGGATACGGAACCACATCCACGCTCGGCGGAAAACCTATGGAGATTGTGGGCACACACACTGAGGTCAATGTTGATCAGACTATAGATATGATCAAAGAGGCAAACTCCATCATCATCACACCCGGTATGACACACACACACACACACACACACACACACACACACACACACACACACACACACACACACACCACCTGACCATTACACCAACAGAAACTATAATGACGCTGCATTCAAATACATAGACTTTCATGTGGAGTTAGTACCTCTCTGCAGCTGCTATAATGCTTCCTCTCCCCATGCTCTGGAGTCTGAGGGTAACTTGATATTCTGTAGCAAACTAGAAAAAACACGTATACACACCTTCAACACCTGTTGGAGACATCTGCAATGCAGATATTAACCACCAGAGGGGTCTATTTCCTCGTGTATCATATAATGACCTACTGCATAAAGGTATGCAGTACATTATTGGGAAAGAATGAGAGACAGATAAGAGAGAAAAGACTTATTACATGCTGGCGTCTACTCGTAATTTTTCCTATTAATCTTGAGAACAGTATACTTTTAACTTTTTTTTGGACGAAAACAAGCATTTTTTCAGAAGAAATCAAAGTGTCCTCAAACTGTTGAGGCCAGTGTACACAGGTGGGGTGAGAATGAGTGAGAGAAAGAAAGGGCGGGAGAAGGAAATGAAGAGAAAGTAAGTCAGAACAAGGAGAAATAGGAGAGTAGACCTTCGGTTCCCTACAGGTCAGGATGTGAGGTGTGACGGACCCTGAGGCTTTCAGGTTTTTCTTGTATTCCCATCACACACACACACACACACACACACACACACGCCACAGGTCAGGAGGGGTGGTTGTGTGTCTGTCTCTCACACGCACTCCCCTGCTGCGCTGCGTTGCTCAGGCATTTCGGGAAACACCACAATCTGAATCCAATCAAACGGAGTTCCCCTGAATGACACGCATGCTGAAACACACACACACACACACACTCTCTCTGACACACACACACACACACACACACATTTCCAGACTGATTCTAGAACTCTAAATCCAAACAGACGTGACCTTCGTGCGTCCTGTGATTGGACGCACACTCCAAGCTTTCCCATCTTTAACTCATTATCATTATGCATACAGGAGCACACTGACAGCTGTGTGTGTGTGTTTCTCTCAGGTTGGGGTCTGTGTGCAGCCAAAGCTCAGTATCCTATTGCTGACATGGTGAAGATGCTCAAAGAGCAGAATAAAACTGTCAGGTAATTAGACACGCATGCGCGCGCGCGCACACATACTCTCTCTCACACACACACACACACACACACTCACATCAACTGATAATGCAGGTCATCAATATTAGCTAATACTAAAGTATGTCTGGTAAAGTGCTGATATTGACTGACTTTTTCAGTTGCTGGGGTTCAAGTGTGGGATCTTTAGCCCCTGAACCAAAATCCACTGAACTGAATCTCAAAAACTCAAACACCTCTATGTTAAAAATGAACACATTACACTGTATCTGTTTTTAATTATATCTCATTTTAAGCATGAGAATAACAAGAAATCAATTCAGTATTAAATGAAAAATAAGAGAAATGAAAGAGAAACCAAAACTGCAAAGAAATTATATTTCATGTTTTTCATATTTGTCTCCACCCCCCCCCATCTATACATATGTGAATCACACATATATAAGCAATGTAGATTGTGAATAAGTTCACATCTTATGTTTTTACACATATTTTCACCCATTCTGTAAGAAACCTGAATCTGATCCTATATCAGTGATGCTGCTCTAAGAAACTTTATGAAAACGAACCCTGATTGAAGTCAACATTAAACACAGCCTTTAAAATGATTTGCTTTGAAGCGAGTAGAATAGAGAGTAGAACAGGCTTTATCCAGCTGTGTTGGAAGTTAGTCTTTGGTCTTCCTCTGTCAAAGTAAAACATGAAAGCAACAATTACAGGCTCAACAAACAGCATACAAATCTAACTATGTGCTGAAATAAGAATGGGGTATTAACTATTACGTCTTATAGATCACAATACATTTCTAATCTAGGAGCGCTGATCATTTCTCTCTCTCTCTCTCTCTCTCTCTCTCTCTCTACCTCTCTCTCTCGCTACCTCTCTCTGTCTCTCTCTATCTCTCTCTACTGCTACCTCTCTCTCCCTCTCTCTCCCTCTCTCTTTACCTCTCCGTCTCTCTCCCTATCTCTACCTCTCCCTATCTCTACCTCTCCCTCCATGAGTCATCGATCTAATGGAGAGTCTCCAAAAGTCCATCTCAGCCACTGACCTTTTATATTAGTCTGTGTAAAGACTTCCAGGAATAATCTTAGTGTGCATTCGCACTGTTGTTTTAGCAAAAAGACATGAGCTCCACTGAGCTCCAGACTAATTATATTAAAAAAATTGACAAAACACATCTGGGTCTGATATCTGCAGAGAAAAACACGGCCTGAGACTGAAGGACAATGGGAACCAGGCACTGTGGGGGCTCCGCAGGGTGTGGGTTTGTGGGTGGGAGCAGCAGAGGAGCTCAGCAGTAAAGTGTAACACCAGCGTTACTCAAACGCACAGTAAAGCAACCTTGTGTGTTCACATCGTTACTACTATTTTTTTAATAATTCAAATATATATTTTTATAAATCTCAATATATTTTTAAAAATTTTTCTTTTTTGATCTTAATTTTCCCCATATCTTCAGCCTTTCTTTAGATTTTATTCATAGCACACTGAAAGTATGAGGTATTGCAAGAATGAAGACACATGGGCTCTTTCCTGCCTGAGCAGAATATTCCAAAGGGAAAAAAAGCGGCTGTGTGATTTTGATACACAGCAAATACTAGGTTCTAATGATGTACAAATCCAATACTACCCAGTCGTGTAAAAAAAAAAACAAAACAAACTAACCTAAAACTAAACTCAATTCACCCAAATGTCATTTCATTCTATAAATCTCACATTTCAAACCAGTTTCTGTGTGATCATAAAAAAAACTGCATTTTAGAATGTTCAGTTAATTCCTTTTATATGTTTATGCATTTCAAAAGTGCTAATAAGCTACAGGCCCTCTGAAACTGTGCTTACAAGGTCCCACCCTTTGGAAATCAAAATCTCCCGGTTCTTCTAACAGGAATGTACTTGAGAGTATGTTATTTTCTTTAGCTAACGTATTTAATGTCCATATTTATCTTATTAAACATACTTGTCTAATATGTTAGAATGAGACTGATATAGTAACTGGAGTGAGACTAGACTAGGGAATGCACTTAAGAAAAATAGAGCTGAAATATATAAAAGATATTACATTGTCTGTCTCATCATATCAGGACTAAGTTTTAAAACTGTCTTACCTCAGTTTATCAACCAGGTCTGTCATTAATTGTCAGGGAAGCTCATATTCACAGTTATATAACCAGGTATCTCTGATATAAGCATTATGTATTCTGTTAATTTTTGCTGTTGCTCCTTATGTATGAATGCAGCGATGCATATTTGAACAAATGCTTTGGCGTTTTTAACTTTGTAATTTATTTTGAGATCACTAATCTAGTCTATTGTTGAGACCTAGAAACACAAAGTACATTCACCTGGACTTTAAAAAACGATTTAGTTCATTTCTAACTCCAGGTTTGGAATCCACCCTGTGGCCGGACGCATGCCTGGTCAGCTGAACGTGCTCCTGGCTGAAGCTGGAGTTCCATACGACGTGGTTTTGGAGATGGACGAGATTAACGAGGATTTCCCAGGTGAGCTATAATCATATCCATGTAAAGTGTGGGGACGATTACCCTTTCCCAACTATTTTTAATCCAAATAGATTTAGTTTATATGAGCCTTTGCCTGTAACTGACCAAACCAAAGCAGGATTATTTAGAAGAAGGCAATACGACATATAAATATTTGGCTTAAAAGAGTTTCACTCTGTGCTTTTAACAATAGTTTAGAAGGAAAATGTGTCCAACATTGTTTAAAAGCTGCTCTACATACCAAGGAGGACACTCGGGCGGACATGAGCTGAGTGAGGATGATGATTATACCCTCAGCATAAGAACACAGCTGCTTCATCATAAGCCAAACCTTTACATGGGTTTTACACAAATTGGAAAAGTGCAAGTGAAAAACACTGCTCAGAAAAATTCCAAAAAAGGAGAGTAGCCCCCAGACCTTTAGCAGGCATGGTATTCTGTCAGCAGCAGTGCTGTAGAAATAAACTGTGGTGCTGATTCACATGTCTATGGTGCAAGATCCAAATACCAGCAGAAAAACAAATTACTCAAATGAACTGAAGTGGCTGATTCACTTAGTCCATGAAGACCAGTAAAATCTCATAGATGGTAACAGAAAATATAAGAACTGAAATCTGTAGTACAGGGATCTATTTAATAAAATACAAAAAAAACCAAAACCTATATAACTGTCCACTCTCTCTGGGTGGGTAAGGTGGTCCCCCGCCTCCCCATCACTCAGTATAACTGTTCCCTCTGTGTGCGTGTGTTTCTCTCATACAGAGACTGATTTGACTCTTGTTATTGGAGCCAACGATACTGTGAACTCAGCCGCGCAGGAGGATCCAAACTCTATCATTGCAGGCATGCCTGTGCTGGAGGTGTGGAAGTCCAAACAGGTCAGAGAACAGCAGCACACACATACACTTGCATATACGGCTGCAGTGATTAGTAACATCAGTCAGTAAAAAAAATACATAAGACTATGAAAATGAATGTGCTCTATAATGTGCATATGATCCACAGGGTCATTCTGACAGACTGTAATAATATACTTTGTAAGGGGTCAGCGACAAAGAGAAAACTGCAGAAGTCTGAATGGTTACATTAGTGGTAACGGTAAACAAGTCAATGAATAAATTTACTAGACACCAATGAGGGGAAATAATAAACACACTCCAATTCCTAAAAATGTTCCTGTAGTAGTTGTTTATTGTACAATAAATACAGTATCGCTGCAAATCCAGCATGTTTTTAGCAGCAGCCAGCATGTTTACACAGTGTTTCTCGCTGGTGCAGGTGATAGTGATGAAGCGAACCCTGGGAGTTGGCTACGCAGCTGTGGACAACCCCATATTCTACAAACCAAACACCTCCATGCTCCTGGGAGACGCCAAGAAGACCTGCGACAGCTTACAGGCCAAGATCAGAGAGGCTTACTACTGAGCTCCTGACACAGCTGCACCTTCACACCACGACTTATGAAGAATTATGAAGAAAAATATTTATTTGAAAAATGATCATTGCTCATTTTATTCATAATAAAACTGCTTTATAAATGAAACAAATCACTTCCAAACTTGTCTCGCCTTCTTTTGAGAGCAGCGCTGACACCTGCTTTGTAAATACAAGGATGTAAAGACAGCTGCTGTGTGTTTCAATCTGGAAAATGGAGCTTCCACAACAGGTTAAAAGATCTTTATTATTGCACAGTCCTTTCTGCTGCGTCAGTCCAAGATAGGAGTAAAACTCCTGCTGAATCTTAAAGCAACAATTCAGACTTGAACAAACTTCCACATAGCTCAGGTTCATCAGTTGAGGGGTGTTAGGATTTTGAAAATTTTGCTTCAACATAGAAGTCAATAGTCACCCAAATGTTTTCATCCCCAAAACTTCTCAAACCACTCCCAGCTCTTCATTAAAGTGGATCAGGATATGGATGTGGTTCAGGAACTGCCACGCGTAGCATTGGAATTCAGTTCATTTATACAACTCCCAGTGAATTATGCTCTGCCCTAAACCACATTCAAAAGTCTGATCTACTTTAATGAAGACATTAAGTTCAGTTTTACAGATCATAAGTCAAACTGTGTCCTGATACACCTTAATGAAGAGCTGGATGTGGTCCAGAAAAGTTTTGGGGGTGGAAAGATTGGGGGCCCTTTGACTTGGGTGTTAGCATGGTAGCTCCAGTTCAAAACTAAAGTCAAACACATTTCGACTGATAGACCACATCAGAAAGAGGCAGAACAGTGTTGACTGTCGTGTTTTAGTTGAACTGCTCTTTTAATAATTCCAGTCTTTACTCTGGTCTGATGATGGGCAGTAGATGAGAACACTCTGTCCTTAGGATTTTCCAGCATCCTGCTTAGCCTTGCTGATAAGTTTGTGCAAGAAGGAGTAGAAGAAAAGAAGATTATCATACTCTCCTTTGTACTCCTTCAGTAAACAGTGGATGTGGAAGTCCTTCAGGAAGTAATAGATGGCCTCGATGGTGGCCAGATGTGTGTCTGGAGAACCTCTCTGGTGACGCCAAAAACATGTTTTCCTGGATTTCAGTTCCACCTGTGGCAAAGCTGTGGGCGAAAAAAGTGAACGAGTGTGTGAAAAAGACATAAGATATTATGATTTTCCTGCTATGTATTGTGATTACAATGCCTTTCAAGATATTAAAGGGTCCATATCATCACTTTTCTGGAATTTAAAAACAGGTTTAAAGTCTGTAAGCGTTGTTTCAAATGATGCATTTACAGCCTCCATCCATACAGCCTATATTAGGACAATAAGCTACAAAAACAGCCTGTTATCAAATCAGCATATTTGTGATATCACATTTAAACACATCATCTTATTCCGGTGACAACAGCTTAGCCACGCCAATCCATGCACTGATTCACCACATAAACTAGACTTTTGCTGGATTACAGAAAGACCTTGATTCGTCTGAACACCAAGTAACTCACCTGGAGCTGTGATTGGTCACTCAGTCAGAAACACTCATTTGAGGCTCTTTTGCAGCCTTTTGTAATATCAGTATGGCAGAGACTGAAACTGCAATAATGATTAGCAGCCCGCCCTGCCATAAATGTAAATCTCCTCAAATGTGTTAGTAAAGGTGAGGTCCTGTTCAGAATTTCTAGTAGTTACATTCTAAACCAAACTGCTGTAGAAGAAGAAGAACTTCAGTTTCATGTCTCAAACCATGTGGAGCTGTCAGGTAATCTCTAACAGATGTGCTTATGTGGTTTCTGACACTACAAACAACTTCAGACACCAAGCAATGGAACCACATCTGGAGTGAACTGTGAGCTCAATTTTTTTGCTTCCTACAGAAGGTGTGTGATTCAGTGCAGTGATACCTTGCAGCCGCTCGTCTGTGATGATCCTTGTGGTTTGGTTCCAGGTGCTGTCGATGAAGACGACCCTCTGAACCGGACAGGTGTGTTTCTCTGGGTCATCTGTGAGCTCTGGAGAACAGGTGTGTGAGCCCCCTCTCTCCTCCACTTTTAGTTTTTTTACTCCTCTCCTCTCCGGTGGGCTTTCTGCTCCTCTTTTCTCTCCAGTTTTACAGAAATGAGTCAGCAGCTCCTCCACCGTTATCGCCTCTGGGCCTGGAAACACCAGCACCACCTGCAGACACAGCACAAGTGTTAAATTTGAAGAAATGCCATTGTACAGGTAGTGAGCGTAAATGAAATGTATAGTGAACAACAGTAATGACACTGGACTTAAAAACTCTGAATGTGATTTAATAACAACACTGGACATTAAGGTTTAATTACACTATGTTAGGGGATAACACCAGATGTTAAAGGGTTAATTGCACTGGACATTAAGGGTTAATAACTGGACTTTTAAGGGTTAATGTAAAAACCCATACGTTTTGTTCCTGTCCGCAGAGCTCTGGGATGCAGGGATAGGTGTAAATGGAGACGTCGTCTGGAGCGATGAGTTTGGCGTGAACCGCAGTGCTCTTCCCATCAGTCTCATTCGGATGTTTGATGATGTCAATCTTCACAGGCAGCTGAAAACAGTACAGAAACAAAACAGCAGCTTTACAGTAGAAAATGTTGATTTACAGTACAAAAGTGTTTCCTGAAGAAACCGCAGGGAGTGTGTAGCATAGGCTGTTTTAGATGTTGCTAGATGTTTACTGTGGTGTTCTGGGTTGGTTACAATGTGTAGCAGCTTAGGTAGTGCTAATAGGTTGTTTCCATGGTTTCCAGTTATAAGGGTGCTTCTGTGGTAGTCTGGATGGTTTCTATGGTATTTTAAAGGTCCCATGGCATACTGCTTTTGTATGACTTTATATAGGTCTTAGTGGTCCCCTAATACTGTATCTGAAGTCTCTTTCTGAAATTCATCCATGGTGCAGAAATATAGCCACTTAAAGCCAGTCCCACAATGAGATTTCCCTAGGACTTCCCGTTTCTCTGTCTGTAGCTTAAAATGATAATGAAGAGGAGAGTGGCGGTGGAGGGTAGGGGGGGCCAACTTGCGGCCATGGTACCATGCGCTAAGGTTTACAGTGTATAGCAAAGCCTCATAGACACACAGCCGTTCAAGCTTTCCAGCTTGTCCCAGAATTTGACCCAGATGGAGAAGCATGTGAAGAAGTTGAAACTCAGCAGGACGTCTCCGAAAATGAAATTACCCACTGGTTCTTCAGAGGCTCGAATGAACTAAAAAAAAATACATTTGTGATCATTTGTACTTCTAAGCACCGAGAAACTGCCATGCTTTGCTCGTTTGCAAGCCATGACGTCTCTAGAGGAAAAAGTGGTCTCTCACACGATTGAATTGACAGTCAGTGTAACTGTGTAATATTTAGGGGAGGAGGTAGAAATTCTCTGGCCGGGCAAAGTGGGCAAAGCCTGAGAAAGGGGAGGTAACCTTTCCCCGTATGACGACATACAGGGAAAATACCAGATCGGGCCATCTGAGCAAGGCACTCTTTACACTTATCGCCATTTCTAGCCACTGCAGGACCATAGGCAGGCTAGGGGAACTCGTATAAAAGTTAAAATGTTAAAAAAAATGTCATGGGATCTTTGATTCGTGGGTTGCAGTGTAGTGTCGTTGCTGTAGGTGTTTTTTTTTTAGAGAGATTCTCTTTGGTTTTTATTGTGATCCAGGTGGGTACTATGGGTTAATATGAAATTGTTTGTCATCTGCATTATACAGACTGTCAGTGTGTGTACCCTATTTTTAAAACTTGAATTGTCTGATGTTTGCTTTGTAAACAAAATGTTATTAGATGGTGTGAATGTGACCTCTGAATGACGAAAACAGATTTTTTGGACACGTTCCGGATAAATTGTGTTTAACAGATAAACTCTATTACTGTCTGACCTTCAAGGTGGGGACGAGGTCTGGACTCACTCCCACCAGACAGCAGCAGGTGTAGCAGTAAAACATTCTGGAGCCGCTACACGTAGGGCACTTCATTCTACCAGCTAACTGAGCGCTCTCAAGCGGCACGTGAGGAGCCAGGATGAGCCCATGCAGCGGGGCTTCTGTGTGTCCGGAGTCCCGCGACAACCTGTCCTGCTGTGGAGAGGGGTTGTGTGCCATCAGTCCAAGCAGGAGACCTTAAAACCTTCAAAACATAAAGATCAGAGACTTGAGGGTTTGCTGCATTCATATGAAGCCAATTCTACACAAAGCCAATCAGATCTATTTATGCCTTACATTTCGAATCTCTGCTGCAGCACTGTCATTTAAAGCCACAAGTGACTGGAACTCAAACAACCAGAGAGTCAAATATCTGTATGTGACCATTAACATTTTTCTGACTATATAACATTTAACACAGGGTATATAAATATTATGCATCTAAACATTACAATATAATATTATTATTATTAACATACCTGAGAATATCTCATCATTACAGCAAAATACATCTGTGTGTAACAAAATGCTGGGTGTGAAACTATTGTAGAGACTATGATATCTTTAGGCTAGTGGTGAATAAAACCAGACGTCTCCAGCACAAATACAGGCGTTTTAGTCACTTTCGACCCCAGTGAAGCTTCATGTGAGTGTTTATATGGATGCTGATTATTGTCAAATAGACAATAACTAAATCAGACTATTTTACATTGAATCTACCATGAATGGGTTTAATTTAAAAAGTTCCTCAAAACTCTGATAAAACAACATCTCAGGTATTAGAGGGTACATCCATAAACATTTCATGGAATAACTTTTTTAGAGGCAGTTGTCAGTTGGTCTGTTGTCACAAGCTGGTCCCACTTCTTTACAGTTGTGGTGAATGGGACCACACGTCTGCAACTCAAATACATGCATTTTATTCACCCCAAAGATTTTAAAGACTCGGACGTCTGGTTCCATTCACATTCCCTGATAAAAGTTACGAGTTTCTCCAGAACCACCACCTCCGTTTACATTTTTAACACCGAGTTAGGGGGGATAAGGAGCTGAGATGTTGGATATGAGCATGTTTATAGCAGATAAATACAAGAATAATCTGATGGTTGTTAACTGTTTATGTTTAACAGTAAATATGAATCTAAATCCAGCTTTAAAGCTGTTTCATGTTCGGAGTCTGTCTCTTACCTCCCTCTGCTCTCAGAACACAGCTGCGCTGGTAATTAAACGAGGCTGGTAATTAAATGAGGCGGTTTTATTATTTTTATTAATCTTAAATAAATAAACTCATGTATACAGAAAGAAAAGTACGCTGTGCATTGATGCTGCACACGCGCCGGAAATGCTTCTATTTTGTCGCACAGAAGCCGTCACGGCACGTGGGCCGTTGCCAAGCAACCAGACTAAACTGAAGAAATGGAAACAGAAAAACAAAAGCAAAAACTAAAACAAAAACTAAAACTGCGACTGAAGGCTCTGAGTTCTCTGGAGGAGTTTATTAAGTTTGAAGAACGGGTGAGAAGAAGCCTCTGTGTCTCTCCGTCCGTCCGTTCGTCCATCTATCCATCCATTAGTTAGTTTGCTGGTTTGTTATTTACCCCTCCTAACATGTATGGGGTCAGTTTCATCACATTTAACCTGTAATGTCTCTAAATAAATAATATACATTGATTAAACAATTTTGGTTAAATTAAGAGTACTACATTCAAAGTAATGATGTGAAAATAGTTAGAAGTTTTGTAATTAATAAGTAGCTATAAAAGTTAAATTATAAGTAATTACAAGCCTTTTCTCTGTTAACACAAAAAACTGGGAATCTTTGAAAGGCTATTGTATTATTCCACAGTAAAGTCATTTTTATGGTTTGATTGTTTTGTTTAATCAAGTAATCAAGTAAATAAGACTATGTATTACACTAGTCTAATATTAACATACTAATATAATTAATCTACAATTACAATACTACTATACTCAATAGACTACTCTAACAGTAACATAATCAATAGTCTAATACTACTATAATCAACAGACTTTAATAATAATGTAATTAATAGAACACTGTAATATTACTATATAATCAATAGACTTAATACTAATATAATAAATAGACCACTGTAATACTAATATGTTCAATAGACTAATACCAATAGAATCAATAGACAACTCTAACTGTAATGTAATCAATGGATTACTCTAATACTAAAGACTTAATTAAGTATTGCAAATATTATAGTTAAGTTGTTAAAATAGTTACATTTTAGTGAAAACGTTGTAGTGAAAAATACATGCACATGTTGTGAAAAAAGTCAGGGAGCTGCCACGGTTCGGTCAGTGGCCAGTAGGGCCACTGCTTTTCTGTTGGGTTTTGGGGCTTTTGTTTTGCTGTTTTTGGTTTTATGCTTTTGTCACGTGTTCTTGTTGTCATGTGGTTTTCTGTCCTTGTGTCATGTGTTCCTTCTGCCTGTGTTTAGCCTTTGATTATGTATGTTTAAAAGCCTGTCTCAGTTAGCCATTCCTCATGTGTCCATCGCCTCATATCCTGCCTGTGTTTTTCCCCTGTTCCTGTTACCTGTCTTCACGTTTTGCTATTCAGGAGGCCCGCGTGCCTATATGAGTTCATTTTGGTTTTCTTTCAATAAAGTCATAGCAGAATGGATTCTTGGCTCCCTGCCTGTTCCTGCTTGCTCAGAGGTAGCTCAGGTTGTGGGCTTCGCGGCCCCCACGCTGACAGTAGCCTTATAAGATTGTATTTAAAGGCAAATAATTATGTTAAAGATGTGCAGTACATGGTAGGGTTGCAACGATTAGAAATTTTGGTGGAACGACTATAGTCTAATCTTGATTTCACAACTGTTGTAACATATATAAATCACACAAACACATTCTATAAAGGTTTTGAACTTCAGAAGCCATTTATTGCTGCTTTTCAGAGATGCTGCTTAGAAATAAATCTCTGTAACCATCTGTAAGGCTGTAAAAATCTGCAAGCTACACAGACAGAGGTTACTGCTGCCTTTTGAATACACCACAGTCAAAAAAGTTAAAAAAAATTCAAGCAATCTCTGGGCAAACAGGTGTTTGAAGCTGCATTTTAACACACTCACGGAACAGAGAATTTGTAATTAAAAAAGACTTGCTCGGTAAACACATCCAGCTTCTTTGACGAACATTTAATATATTTTCAGTTTGTATGCCTTTTTTTTAGTAAGAGAAATGAACTCAGACCTACCTGATGACTTGATGAAATTGTACTGTTTAACTTCAAAATGTAGTTAAAATTGCAGCTTTTAAAAGATGCTGCGTAGTTAGAAAAATCTAAAACCTGTCTTAAAAGCTTTAACAGTTCATATTTAGTAGTCCAAGTTGATGTACAAAAGGTGAGCAGGTTCATGTTTTCTGAGCTCAGCCTTGAATGATGAGGTGAGAGAATATTACCACTACTGCTGAACACTCTCTCAGAGGGGATGCTAGTAGCTGTAGTAGCTAGTAGATTTAGCATCTTTATCCAAAATATTCCCACACAGAAGACTTCAAGCACTTCCTAGGTGCATATAGAGTAGTCCCGGTGGTGGTTGTCTCTTGTTCTGTTTCTGCCATGATCCGCGTGTGTATTGGTTTCATCCATGCGGGTCGCACTATTATATGTCTTTGATTCCGCCAGATTTTTTGCCCATGTTGGGGAAGTCTGAACGGTGGATTAACCGCAATGTTTAACACCGTTAATAGTCAAACCGGGTTAATCCATGCAACCCTAATACATAGTAATGAAAAGTAGGGTATTCTGGCTAAATTATAATGCAGAATGTGAGGACTTCCAGGCAGGTGAAGAAAACCAGTTCATAATGAAGCAGATTAAAGAGGCTGAAGAAACAAAACACTACTGCTTTGTTTAACCGTTTCATGTCTACACAGCTGCTCTGCCAGGCCTGGAGAGATGAAAGGTATATGATGATTAAAAATGTTTTGTGTGTGTGGTACAGGTGGACTGGCCAGAACTCCCAGAAGAACATGTGGAGGCTGTTCAGTGTTTCTCGCCCGTTCACACTGAGCAGATCTGTGAGGACTTGAAGGAGCACGTCCCTTTTCCCTCACACATCACCGAGGGTCTACTGAAGTGCTTTGAGGAGCTGTGGGCCAGGGTGAAAGATCACGAATCCCTCTTTTCCCAGGCAAAGAAGGACACGCCTGTAGAGGAGGAGCCTGCAGTGTGAGTCAGATAATGTAGACCTACAAGCAGTAGTGTAGACCTCCCCTGTCATGCAGTATATCACTGGGGTGGTAAAGTCTTAATTTGTGGAGATGAACCCCCCCCGCCCACACACACACACACATTGGTCGCACCCTGCTCTTTACTCTACTGCGCTCTGCTTCCATAATGAAGAGATCCATCCTCAGCTGCAGCTCAGTCCAGCAGGTCTGGGTCCAGCAGGTCTAGGGCAAGCAGGGATTTGACGCTGTCGCTCCAGTGGAAACCGGTCTGGCAGCAGAGCTCCACACTGAGGCCCAGATTAGCAAACCGCTGCCATGTTTTGACAGGTTTGGGGATAGAGGTTTGGTCTTGGGGTTTGGTTGCCATGAATACAGGAATAATAAGATGATCTAAGTGATGATGAATTGACGATGTGCAGTGACATAAAGGTCATAGCTGAGTGTGATCTGGACTGAGACCAGCAGCCAGAAACCACAAAACAGTAGAGTTAAAGCCTGTCACAGATGAACTCCAATACATTAAAAAACAAGGACTACATTCATTATATATATATATTAGTGCTGGGCCGTTAACGGTGTTAACACGCTGCGTTATCACGTGATAAGAGTTTTTTTTTTTTTAAATATCGCCGTTAATCAATTCACAAAGTTGGGTTGGGAGCTGGGTCTATACTACGCAAGCTATGATGACTTTCACCTTGATATTTTAGTGCGGA
>JBBPDB010123096.1:0-17558 GCA_037974465.1 Brachypetersius altus
TAATTTGTGCTTCCAGGGTTGGTCACGCCTGAGGCGATTCCCATAGTGAGATACCGAAGGAATGTTTGAAAGAGAACCATGAAGTTGTTATGTGGTAAAAAAAAATTCGTCATGGCTATGGCAGGTGCCAAGAAAACTTGCCAACAAGTCAGCCATGCAGAGCTTAACACTGCACATGAACATCTTAGCTTTTCTGAAAAATGTTTGAAAGTGTGGTAGTGTGACAGGGTACCGTAGCCAGTCTTTCTCTGATTTTCTTAGGCAGTTTGTTTCCACACACATGCCTCCAAATTTAACTTTAATAATAAAATTACATTTAAATATTATTAACCTTTTTCCTAAATATTTGTTTACTTATTGCAAAAAAGGATGGATGAGAAGCCCAATCATGTGTGAGTGTAGTGTGAATCTTGACTGGCATGATAGGGAGTTCCGCCACTAGTGCCTTGTGCTTTTCACAGATGAGAGCAAGTTCATCCTGAGCACATGTGACAGACATTAAAGGGTCTGGAGAGGCTATGAAGAGCATTTTGCTGCCTGAAACATAATTCAGCATGACCGGTTTGGTGGTGGAACAGTGATGGTCTGCGGAGGCTTATCCATGGAGGGACGGACGGACCTCTACAGGCTAGACTGTACACCCTGACTGCCCCATCGGCCCACAACCGTTTTTGCACCACAGACCAGTTTCGCGTAAAGCAATATTTTCACAGACCAGTAAAGATACAACTGTTTGTTTTTTACCCAGTGGTTGGGGACTAAGCATGTGACTACTGCAGGTCAGCAACTATTAGTAACCACCTAAAACCACCACAGCAACCATTTATTAACAACCCCAGATATCACAGCAACCATGCAGTCACATTTTGCCTTTTCTAGTTCAGTTCTATTATAGTGATATATACATTTTGTGGATACTCAAAACATACCTCTATCGCCTCACTGGAGTGTATCATTCGTATTGACACTTTGGCTTGTCCCTTCCAGAGAGGCTTGAAGGTGGCAGTATAAGTTCCATTGCCATGGTCCACCACCTGCCCAGGCACACTTGCTTTCAGGTCTGCATTAAACAGCTTCGCTTGAAAGAAATCGCCGCCATATGTTTTTGGGTTACGCAGCCCATCCCTTGCAGTTATGACCACTGTGATGTTGTCCCCAACCTTGTAGCTTTTGTTCGGGTTCAAAAAGGAGTATGAGCTTGTGTACGGGTTTGTTGCCTGATTGAGTACAGTCACAGTGCTAGGAGGGACTCTCCACTTCAGAGCCTTTTCTATTAACTGAAATTCTTCAGGCAGAGTGAAGGTGGGCTCAGTGGGGGATATGTTCTTCAGCACGACATGCGTGTACTCTAGTGTGGGTGGTGTTGTGCCTTTAAATTTTGTGAAATCCTGCAGCAGAAGATTAAATATTGTTAGTCAGGCCAAAAAACATGCATGCACATTAACAGCTCTAAAACACCTATATACAGCAACCTTTACGCAGATCAGCAGTCGTGGATTTAGTCTAACGCGATTTTTTTCTGAGAAATCCCCACAATAACGTGGAAACAACATTTTTTTTGCGGCAATAAATATATATATATTGTTAGCATTTTAGAGCTAAATTACCAAGAATAATATAATTTACTAATATTGTAACAAATATGAATGTACATTCAGCTACATTTCCATATAAAATATAATTGTACAAATATAGAAAGTGCATTTTGCTAAATACTTCTTGAAAGTAGCCAGTCCAAGAATGTTATTTATTTCTCCTGGCTGCTGACTGAGAGCATGCCCCACTCACTGGCGGGAGGTTTGAAAGTAGCCAATCCGAGAACGTTATGTAGTGTGCAGTTGTAGCGTGACTGCTCCGCATGACTGCTCTGCATGATTGCCCCGTGTCTTATCTTCGTATTTTAGTGTTTTAACCCCCCCACCCCTTTTTGAATAGTTATCTCAAGTTTATTTAGTATTAGTAAGCTGTGTTCTGTCTAAACGCTGCTAATGCTAATGGCTACTGCTAGTGGTTTTTAAGCATTTTTCTTCCGGGATCAATCAAATTTTCTGATTATTTCTCCTTGCTGCTCCAGTGGCATTTTAGTCATGCTCCATAATATGCTCCATTCATGATGAAATGTCCCTGTCATATTCAAATACCAGAGAATCGACACATCAATGATAATCCATGCATATATATATATATATTAAATACAGAGGTTGAATTTCGTGCTGTTCACACTGTGTGCAGTGGTGTGTTCACGTATGACAAATCGATTAATTAAAATTAACTAGTTAATCGCAAATCTGGAAAAAATGAATCGCGATTAATTGTAATTCTATGTCGACCCAATATATACTATATAATGAACACACTAAGTCATCAATTTTACAAAGAAGGCTTTGTTTATTTTTTTCCCCCAACTCTGTTACACTTTAAAAAGCTGTGAGATAAAATCAAAACTTACTTTTGAATAGAAAATGCATAACATCTTCAAACCAGAAAGAATCTCTGTCTTAAAAACTTAGCTTTAAATTAAAGCAGTGGTCCCCAACCTTTATTTCGTCACGGACTGGTTTAATATCGGAAACTATTTTCACGGCCCGGCCTTTAAGGAGTGACAGATAAATATACGTATATTATACAAATAAATGATATGCATAAAATTGGGATCTTTTAAAAATATAATAATGGGGTATCTTTAAAATACAATAATAAACATTAATCCAATGTGCACTCGCAGCTTTATTAACAGCATTTTCAGAACAAGCCAACAACATAACACGGGTAACATCCACGTTTTTTTTTCTGTGCAGCCGGCGGACCAGCACCACATGACCCGTGGCCCGGGGTTGGGGACCACTAAAATAAAAGAACAAAGCCTAACTAAAGTTCCGCCTCTCGCTCCAAACTCCTACAACTGTCCCCCTCCCTCCGCTGTCTCTGCCACACTGGGATGCTTCGCCTTGAGGATATATGATAGTGATGTAGTGCTTCAGTGGTAATTGAATTCACTTTTGTAAAGCACACATATTACCCTTGTCTGGTCCAAATCCCCCTCTGGTAGTAACTTAAAGCAAAATGGTTAATTTAACAGCGTGTGTTTATCTTCCATCGCTAGCTAGATTGAGCAGCAGCATTGGCCACATGAAGTGGCTTCTTCTTCTGGCTTGCTGGTCGCCGATGTAGCGCAATACTGCCCCCACTGATTGTGTGGTACTGCAATGCAGGGGGCGTTTAATTTTCAAATTAATTGCGCGATCAATTTATTTTAAAGAGTTATAGAAAATAAATTAACGCAAATAGTTAACGCAATATTTTTTACAGCCCTAATATATATTTAATAGTGTGTGTGTGTGTGTGTCAGAGAGAGAGAGAGAGAGAGAGAGAGAGAGAGGGAGAGAGAGAGAGAGAGAAAGAGCCTTTAAAGGTTTTTAAAAATTGCAGTATGTGGGTGTTGGTGTGTTTACTGGACTGGTGTTTTGTCACGGAATGGCCTCGTTTACACTCTTCTTGTGGCCATTTGACTTTGGTGTCAAAAAATTCTACCTTGATGGCATATTTGTGACGATTGAATGTTGCTGTGCTTTGATGTCACAAAAGACCACCACTGTTACATGTGTGGTTATTTGTTGTTTTTGTGACATCACAAAAAGGTATTGAGATTTCATGTGACCTTGTCACAAAATTGATGATTTGATGACATATTTGGAACATTTGAATGTTTTTGTGAGGTCACGGAAATGTATATGTGCTTTTATATATGATCTATATGGAAGATAAACACACGCTGTTAAATTAACCATTTCGCTTTCACTTAAAGTGAGCCGCTGTGTCTTTTACATATACATACAGGGTATTTGCATATTTGTGAGGACCGTCGAAAAACGTATTTTGAAATGGACCCTATGGACCCTTGTAGGCAGACACGTCCTAAATAACAAATGGGACACCATCATCTCGCTAGGAAGTGGGTGTAGAGAATGTTTAACATTCGCAACATCAAAAAGAAGTGTTACGTACTTGTTTTTCCCACAGGCCACGCCCATTTCATTAAAGAGCTCTCTCCCTGGATGAACTTTCTCACGTCAAAGATACACGCGTGGTGGATTATAACACAAGCCCTTGCGGTTCACGAATCTGATTACGTCACAGGAAACAAACAAACAACAATAACAACAAACAACGATAAGAAACAGTGGTTCAAAGCGTGCCTCTCTCCGGCGCGTGCAGGGTTAAGTCCGTGAAGCTCGTGACTGTGTAGAGCTCTACTGCGGCAGCGAGGGCAGCCAATGGCGTGCGCGCGTGCGAGGTCAGGAGCAGCACAACTGACCCGTCTCGCCTCTTCATGTTTATTTTCAAAATTTCTCGCATAAACAGAGATCCGCGCGACGTTAAATAACGGATCGTGCCCCGCGATGGACGAAAGCGTGGAGGAAAAGGTTGGTGCATGCGGGTTCTGCTTCTGTACGTGGAGGACGTGGAGGGGAGTGTTGGTGACTGGGGGCTCAAACAATGGACTCTGGCTGTAACACAGACACCACGCGCCTCTTCTCTCTCCATCTCTATCTCTTTCCCCTTCTTTCTATGGAGCACGAGCGTCTTAAAAAGTATTTAGTAAAAGAAATTTGGGTCACGCGCGAGGGTTGGCACCGACACCCCCTTCCTTCGCGTCGGTGGTGTCTGTTGTCCTGCTGCAGCATGGCGGCTGAAGCTGCACCTCCAGCTCTCGGTTCCATTTTAAATCGTGCATTAGTTGCGTCTCCTCTTAAGGTGGAGCTGACGATTGGAGCCGGGAGCTGTGTCTGCCTCGTAAACATCGCTGCGCTGCGGTGGACACAGCATAGGGCCACAAAAACAGACCCCTAGTGTCCCAGACGGGTTTATTCACTTCATTTCAGGCTTTTAATCTTTTTTTGGTTGTGATTCATTGTGGTTTGTTGTGATTTATGTATGTATGTAACTGCCAGTGTCTTTACTGAGGTACCCTTCAGCAAGCTGTCTGCCCTCTGCTTCACTTGGTGAATGGGCTAAATGGGAAAGAATTTCACATTGTTCACACTGTGTGGTGTGTTTACACGTGATCTATATACGTATTTATAATTGTGTGTGTGTGTGTACAGTTTTTAATCGCAATTAATCGCATGGTTACATGCAAAATGAAATTATTGGGCTTATTGCACTTTCCTTTTTAAAAGTACTGCTGTATCAACACAAGTCCAATAACATATGGTTTGCAAACAGTTAAAAACAATTAAGGAGCTTTTTAACAGCAGTTTCCCCTTTAACAGCCGAGAGCTAGACCGCTGTGTGGGTAAAAGTTGTGAAGCAAAAGACACAGAATATGTTGAGGCATAGAGCTGTGTGCTGTACACACTCACAAGCACAAAAAGGCAACGAATTTTCAAAATAAAAGGATGAAAAAACCTGGATTAATACGCGATAAAATAATTCTTGTCGTGTATGTAAATAATGCATTAGCGTGCCCAGCCCTAATATACATGTAAAATGTGTCTGTTTTATAACTATTAAGTCTATGGCATTTAATGGTTAGTAAGCCTATATAATAGTATGGGATGCATGACAAAATTGAAATATCAGTATCTGTATTCTTGTTTTTTACGTTGAATATCAATTTACGTTGATATTCGATGATGCCTTAATAATTATAGCCAGCATTTAAGATTTATTCATTTTACTCATTGTATAACCTTGCATTCACCCACTGGCCACTTTAGTACAAACACCTCCCTTGTAGCTCCCAGTATCTATTAGAAACAGCCACCTTGTAACTACACAGTACTGGCCACTTCATTAGAAACAGACACTTGTAGCTATATTTTTTGTCCACTTTTTTTCTACATACCACTTTGAGCTTCCACTCACCAGCAACTCTACAAACTTAATATCAAGTTTGTAGGCTAATACCGTTTTTCCATCAATGGAATCACCTTATGGACCATCTAACGGCCACTACAGTTCAGATACAATGTGGATGGTGGAGTGTGTGAGGGTAAAGGTGTCTAAAGGGTGTTTAAAGCGGCCAATGAGTGTATAAATGTAATCTGTGATGATAATTCAGTCTCCATTTGATTAATGTTTTTGTTGATGAAAAAAACATTAGTATTGCACTGAAATGTCATCATCATTGTGCCCTTAGAGATGGTCCTGGGTCATCTCTTTTATTTTAAAAATATTATCAGTTTGCTGCTTTTTGATGAATATTTATATGTGGCAGGAGTTTTAGGTTGAATACTGGGATGTTTTATGTTTGATAATGAGTGTGTTTATGTTAATAATATGATCAGCGTCTTTTAAAATGTGATCAATTTTGACAGTTTTCCTTTTTTTCATATCAGGTTAATTGACTTTCACAGTTAAAGGCAGACAAATAACTGCAAATATGCTTGTAAACAAGCATAAGTTAGTAAATAAAAACACAACACTGCAGAGTTTAAAATTTACATTGTCTCTCTTGCTGTTTTCTACCATAATTATCAAATTATCCACTGGTCATTTTGACGATTGAGTCTTAAACACTCAATTTATAGCAGCAAACATTTTATTTTATTTAGATGAAACATACCACAACAATCAGTGGGATCCTGCTGATGTGGGTTTCCTCCCTTTTTTCCTCCCTTTCAGTGGCGCACACAGAGGCTATTTGTGTGCAGACAACTCTCCCTTGTGGAGAACGTTCAGATTGCTTAACATTAAAAACCTTCATTGCTCAAACTGAAAAGTAAAGACCAAGGCAATCCACCAAGTATACCATACCATAGACTTGCTTTACGTTGTGTTTGTTCTTGACTGTGTTAGCCTAATATACATTACACACATAATACATACAATTAGTGACCTAAAACATGAACATTTTAAAGAGCTCTGTATCTCAAAATCAACCCTGCACTAAGGAGGTGGGTGGTAGTGGTAGGTCATTTGTTTAAAATCAGTCTTTAACATATAATCCATTATAATTGATGTCTAAGAGTTTGTCTAAAGTGTTTCTATCCATAACAAATTCAGTACACACTAAAATGGTAGAATATTTCCATCAGTTCAGTGTAAGATCACTCTATTAAACCTTTAGTTTTTTTGGAAATTTTTACAGCATTATAACTTTTGTCATTTTCTCCTCTTCCTTGTTTAGGTCAAATGATGGCGTTTGTCCCTGATGGCAACATATGGACAACCATCTAGACTACCGAACCTGCGGGCTTTGGATACCAAAAAGCAAATTGAATCAGCTGTTGAATTTGTCTTGAACCATGAATTCCGCTGGATTACAACAAAACTTACTCTGGTTGATGGAAAACAAGACTAACGAGACGCGCAAAGACCCGAACAGGCGTCTCTGCTGTGAGAAGTGTCGCTTCTCAACTAAGGACATTGAACTGTTTGAACGACACGTGGCCCATCATGAACAGGTCACCTTCTCTTGCACTCTGTGCAGCCATGTCTCATACTCTAGGGTGGAGTCTCAACGGCACATTGTCTCGCATAAAGGCTCGTTTCCCTATAAGTGTAACTGGTGCGCCTATGGGGCGGTCAGGAGGGACTATATGGTAAAACACATTCAGAGAATACATGGAAAGCCTCCGAATGGCAGCTTCACCTCTGACTGTCCTCTATTGACTGCACAAATGGAGCATCTAGCTCCTCAACGGACTGCTGATCTGTACCCTGATGCTGTAAGAACCCTGGGTGAGCCTGTACAAAATGTGAAGTTTGTGAGTCATTCAGTGGGAAATGTGTTAAGTCTTCTCCCAAGTGTGTCTCAGAACAGAGCCAGTGCACCCTACCTTGTTGTGGGACCTGTGCACCAAACAAACAATAACCAGACCCATCTTATTTGCAGTACAACAACACAGTCTGTTAGCAACACAACATGCATCCTTCCTGTTACTAAAACCGTGGGCATGCCCCACAATGTGGCCGGCAGTAGTCACGCAGTGAGCAAAGTTACACAAAACGCTAGTAATCCACCAAATATTGTGGTTAATGAAGCAGATCACAGAATTCCTGGAAAGATATCCTTAGGAAAGTCAATTTCTTTGGGAGCACTACCCAGAGTTCATGTCGCTGTCCCTGCAGATCATGCCATTCAACAGAAGACACTGATTCAAGGTAAAGTGGCAGCAAATACAAAAATGGGTGCAGACAGTCAGCTTGTTTATGTCTCTGCAGATCGTACTACTCAGCAAAAAACTGTGCTTCAGAGTCAAGTGGGAGCAGCTACAGAGAAGATAGTCTTTCAGTCAAAAGCACTTCAAAAAGATCAGATTGCCTTGGCAGTTGGAAACAACACCCATCTGAGGACACTTCTCAGCAATCCCATGAAACAGTATGGCCAGAAGGCAGCTGAAGCTCGGAACCTGCAGTCAGCTCTGCCAACCCAGAGGCCGGTTCATACTGGAGTTATCCAAAACATTCAGGTGGCACATGCGGTCCAAAGGTCTGTTCCACCTGGAGCACACCCCAGCATGCCAGTCGAGCGCTTTGGACAGGGAGCGCCACCCTTCCCACAGGGGACTCAGAATGTGGAAAAGGCCGGTCGACAAAGGATGCGGCCCAACATCCTTGTGAGGCAACCTGTTGAGAAGCTTGAGCCAAGTGGGCAGTCCAGCGTTCAAGTGGAATTGCTAGCACCTTTAAACCAGCCAATTGAACACAACAGGCCTTTGACAGTGTCATGTCCTGAAGAGATTACCATCCCTGCTGGCTGCCTTGTTGAACTGGTGGAGGTAAAGAATGTCAATGGAACCCGAGAACTGGAGCTCCGGTTAGTTCCACAAAACCACGCTGGACCTCAACTGGGAAGTCCCAGTTTGAGCACCACTGCAGACAGCACAGCAAGCAGACTGTCATTTAAATGTAAAGTTTCCACAGATGATCAAGCAAGACTGAACCATGGCACCAACAGCTCACAGACACATGAGCAGCAGGTCAAAGGATTGCATCTAAAGGAGCCTGCTACAGTTGTCAAAGTAGATGTGAAAGATGAACCTGAGGCTGGTGAGCAAGTTCTTTGTTCCAAGATGAGTATAACGGAGATACAAGGATCTTCGAGTGGGGGGTACTATGGTGTATTAAATTCAGTTGCTAGGGCTTCAGAATTGCACAAGGTCACATGTCAAGCATCAACTGGACTTGTAAAAGCTGCAGGACCAGTTACCTCAGTAAACCAGATGCACTGCAGAGGAGGTAACTTGTCTCAAAGGGAAAATAATGGGCATATTACAAGAAAAGTTCGATGTAAAGCTGCTCAAGCATCAAGCAAACATGACGTTTCAGAATCTAGTTATCAAGGACTTCCTGTGATTTCATCAGTTTTCTCCCTCTGCCCTAGTCCTGAAGCAACACGGAATAGTCTTCAACCCAGAGTAGAGGTTTTAGATAAACACATAGTGAAGCCTCAGACAGCCTCAGACTCGGGTAGTGAAAGTCTGACAAAGGTAGACAACTCAAATGTCTGTACCCTAAAAATAGAGGTGGAAACTGGATTGATAACTGAAAAATCTGGTCAGAAAATTGAAGAGGACAACAGTCTTTTGGAAGAGACCAAAGTCCATGATTCTGTTGCACCAGAAAAGACAGATGACATTCGGAAGAGTTTGCCGGTGTTCCCAAGCGATTCAAAGGACACTGTCTTGCCAGGAATATGCAGTACTTCAACTGACGTTTCTCAGACAGCAAATGATCCATCACCAGAAAAGGAGGTTTTGCCATTAAGTGAAACACATACAGTGCAAAACAAGGAAAAGGAGGAAAAATCTGTGTCCGAAAGCACTTCACTAGCGCAGAGAGAAAGTCCTCTTGCTTCACCCCTCAATCCCACTGTAGCTTTGGCCAGGATTCCAAGTCTGGATTTCTACTCACTTGTCGAGTTTTCCAAGAAGGGTCCAGAAAGACCTGTTGATGAAGAGAGCGTAACAGCCAGACCTGTACTTTGCTGCACTTCAGACCAGCAGAACATGCAAGAGAGGGCCATTAAGCTGGTTTTAAAGAGGAAACGACCCGAAAGCGGAAACAAGGATTCGGGTGAAGACCAGTACCCTTTACTGGCACACTTTGATGTCCAACCTCCACACAAAAAACATAAAAAAGAAAAGAGAAAGGATAAGATACACAAGCCGCCCAAGGTCGTGTTGAATCTCCGTCAGATATTTGCAAAAGATAAAATGGAAAAATTGTGGTTAACCCCATTAAAAGATGATCAACCAGTCAAACTTCCAGCACCGAACCAACCTGTGGTAGTTCTGAACCATCCAAGTCCTCTGTTCCAGACGGTTAGTGTGGGTGTAAAGACTTATAGTTGGATATCTTCAGCTCATGGCCCCCATGCCCTGGACGGAGACACTCCAGCCGAGCTTGCGCAGCAATGTCCCTCGTTTAAAATGAAACTGAAGAAGGTGCAGGGACAGACATATCAGGTCACTGAACTTGTTCTAAAAGGTGTCGCTGAAAAAATGGTTCAGTAACCATTTTCTGAATTTTTTGTTCATTTGTTTTTATAGGACACCCAAAACCTCCTTTTTCACTTCTAAAAAGTGAAATTCCACGACCACCTGTTGTCACTGTTTGACCTTTCATGGACCTGCACTACTTTACTGCATATTGTCATTACCGTCAAACACAAATTGATAACTTTGTGTATGAATGTCCTCTACCCATGTTTTGTTTATGCAAGAAATTCTTGTAATTATCCAGGAACATGGCACAGTATTCAGTTGCTCTTTCAGATGTTCTACTATGGAGTATTCAGTACCACTACGTTTCGGTGACATTTGGTTTGATGGCCTACCTCACCTCATGTAAATACGTGTATTGTATGATATGTGTTCTAATATGTAAATATTTTACTTGTTAATTGAGACTAAAGTATGAGGTGTTTCAGCACCATTTTTGTAATATGTGCCAACATTCACCTGCGCTACTATTCAACAGTTTTGTTGGAGACCAGGTTGGAAGAATACTGAAGCATGACTTCAAGATCACCAGCATGTACAGTAAGCAGTAAAGAGCTGGTCTCCTTTGTCCGTCCAGAGCAGTCCTGTTACTCTAAGACGACTGAATTACATGTTCATCACATTGCGTGATGACTGTAGCACGAACGTATTGGTCTTAAAATCACCAAACAGATATTAAGTAAGATTTCAGCCACAACGAATTTGTTTTTTCTTTTACTTTCACAACAATGATTTCGTGAACAAGTAAAACATCAAGAAGTGTAAACAACCAAATTTATTGCATATCTGGCATCTAAGACATACACTGAGCAGTTCAGAGCGGTTCGCTGAGTTAGAGCTGTTCACAATGATGGTGAATGGAACCAGACGTCTGCCTCTGAAAGCTCCCTCATAGAAAGTAACTACATGAAAGGCTGATAAATGCGCTAGCTGATCCCTGAGCTATTATTTTGCCAGAGTTTTGAGAAGGCTTTGGTCCTGAAACTAAACCCATTGTGAGGCCAGATGGTCCCCAAAGAAAAATGATTTAGCTCAGAATCTCCATAAAATTGTTGTGTTTGGGTTGGAGTCTGGTTTTATTCCACTTTGGATGTTTTTTTTTTTAAATGTTCACAGTGGTTGGTCTGTTAAGCAGATTTGTTTGTATGATTGGGACGATTCTGAAGAAAAAATGAAAAAAATAAGATCCCTTTAGAATGTTCTACATGTGCACTCACAGGTCAATCATATCTGTTACATTGGAACAGTTTCCACAATAAATAAATAAATGGCCAAGTACAATATATTTCTCATTGGTTTAACTAAGCTCTTGTGTGAAAACTTGCAGGAATGCAGATCATTCTAAAGGGTTCACAAACATTAAAGTAGTGGTATATCTTTGTGCTTTTCCATCCCATACGTACCCTGTGACCCAGCCAAAATTCCAAGCGGATTTTTATTTTTGAATAAACAAATGATTACAAGTAGCTAGCTATACAGCAGGACCGTGTGCCCAGCAGTTGTGTATTTAAGGGAAATAAAGTGTTCAGACTCCTGCTGTATCAGTGATTACTGTACAGATGTATATAGGTTGACTACTGGCCCAGTGTTCCTGCATTGGTATTCCCTCTTGTATGGTTTTTTTTCTCAGAGCTCAAATTGTATGTCTGAGTGCCTTAAACGAGCATTCCCTGACGAGTCTAGAGGGTTTGGCCAACCAGGCTGTCATCTGGGTGATTACCTGACAGTTGTTATGGCAGCTTAGCTGCAGGAAATTGTTTCAATCCTTCCTAATGTACCCATCCATGCTGCACCCACATGTGCGTTATCTCTGCATCTTTCTGGTAGTTGGTCTTTGAGAATGTTGGGAGAAACCCTGTTCAGTCTACAAGAAATTCTGGTTTTGTCAAAACCAATCAGTTATTTAAATCTCAAGTATTTATTAAGATTCAATACTCAGTTTCTGGAATGCACTGTTTTATACCCTTCTAAGCACTTATAAATACTGGATAGTTTTTCCTTCTTTTGACTCACATGAATGATCATAATCGTCGCACTCTCATGTGCATCAACCCAGCCTGATGAACCCAGAAAATAGTTTTGTAAAGTCACAATTTAGGCTTTTTTAAAATTTTGGCTATTTTAAGTGAGACCACTCCCGGAAATGTGGTGTAATAGGTGGGCTGTAAGTGTCATGATTCCAGCCTCTCTTTTGACTGAACAGAATTTTTACAAGCATTCTCCTGTCTGGCTGCTAGGGAGCTGGTTTGTTGGTGGAGCCTGGAGAGGGAAACTAGAAAGGGATTACTTAAATATTCAATATAATTTGGCTGAAATTCCGTCTTAATCAGATACATGAATCCAATAATAAGCTGGTTTTGACTTAAACTCCTTTATTTCATGAGATGTTTGTCAGTACTTTGCTTTGTCTTGTGTTAAACATCACAATGTGCTTGTGTTACCTTATGGCTTAATAAAATAACTTAAGTTCACTGTGTCCCATGAGCCTTTTGTGCATACTGAGTGAGATGAAGGGGTGGGAGTTCAGTGGGTGAGCAGTTGGTTCATGTCCTTCAATGTGATTGGGTACATGAGGATGCAGTGTCTCTTTGGATGGGGAGTTGAGGGGTTCCGGCCATCAATGAGAACGATGGGGAATATTGAGTGGAACTTGATCATGTCTGCCACAGAGTCAAAGGCCTGGAAGACAAAAGGAATGTCTTACTTTTTTGAACACTCATCATGCTTCTGCTCTGATGTGCTATCAGCATCCACCCTAACTGTTGTACTGGAAAAAGAATGTGGTAGTTTGGGAGTTTACACATGTATGTGTGTGTGGGTATATATATATATATATTGAAACACAGTCTCTCTAGGAAATGGAAAACAATACACAATATCGATGCAGTTACTTTTGCAAACATTGATGCATAGTTTTGTGCCATAAACTGAACAAAAATAAAAGCAGTATGGCACTGTGCAAAAGCTTGGGCACCCTAAGATTCTTTTTACAAGGTTTCAGATCATAATCAGCTCATTAGATATGATGCGTGGCAACAGCGGTCATTAGTAAATGTCAGCTGGTGCCAATTTCAAAGCTTTATAAATACTCTTGACTCTTCAAACCTTGTGCTTACACTTGTGGACATTCAACAACCGTGGGGCCCTCTAAGCAGCTGTGTGAGACTCTGAAAGTGAAAGTTACTGATGCCCACAATGCAGGAGAAGGCTACAAGAAGATAGCATATTGTTGCTAGCATGCAGTTTCCACAGTGAGAAATGTAATTAAGAGATGCCAGTTCAGGGCAACTGAGGAGGTCAAGATGAGATCTGGAAGACCAAGAAAACTCAGAGAGAACTGTTCATATTCTGGTCAGAAAGACAAATTAATACCTGCAGGAACAGACTCAGAAGTGGGAGTGCACAATTCCACTGTGCAGCAATGCTTGTACAGACAAGACCTGAAGTTAAAATAGAACTCTTTGGCCACAAAGCATGTTTGGAGAAAAAAAAGCAGCATTTCATGAAAAGAACACCTTGCCAACTATTAAGCATGGGGGTGGATCTATCATACTTTGGGGTTGCGTTGCAGCCAGTTGCACAGGAAACATTGCAAGGGTGGAGGGAAGAATGGATTCCACTAAATACCAGCAAATTCTGGTAGCAAACATCACACTGAAGCTGAAAAGAGGATGGCTTCTACAACAGGACAATAATCCTAAACATATCTCGAAATCCACCATGGAATACCTCGAAGTGCAAGCTGAAGGTTTTGGCATGGCCACTCATTTAAACATCATTGAAATATTGTGGGTAGATTTTAAAAGAGCTGTGCATGCAGGACAACCAAAGAATATTACAGAACTAGAAGCCTTTTGCCAGGAAGAATGGGAGAAAATCCCAAGTACAAAAAAAAATGTTGGCAAGCTATAATATCTGCCAGAGGAGGTATTACTAAGTACTGATTCTGTAGGGGGCTCAAACTTTTGCAGAGTGCCACAATAATGTTTTTATTTATCTTCATTTAATTTCTAACATAAAAAGTAACTATGCATCAATGTTTGCTAAAAATATTGTGCATCTTTTCCATTTCCTAGAGAGACTGTGTTTACATCTTTTCAATTACAAAAAGGACCAATAAATATGAGCCATATATTTGCTGCCCTGTTCATCCACTCCATATATGGAAACTAAGCTGCAAAAAGCCCATCAAATCAGTTTTCGTGATGTCTTGAAACCCACATATTTCCATATATCCTTATTCACCCCACATCAGTTTAACCCCACCTGTTTCAGCTCCATTCTGCCTTTTGAATGAGCTGCAATACTGGACAGCCAATCAAAAATGACTGAAAGTAAAAGTGATAATCTGGTCATACGTGAACACACCACAGCACACAGTGTGAACAGCACGAAATGCTTCCTCTATATTTAACCCATTCACCAAGTGAAGCAGGGGGCAGCTATGAACACAGAACCCCGGGCAGCAGAGTGTGGGGATGGTACCTTGCTCAGGGTACCTCAGCTGTGCCTAGCGGTCTTGGGAATCGGACCTGGACTTTCTGATCACAGGGCGAATGCCTCAACCACTAGGCTACCAACTGCCCCATATCAGACTGGTAAATATATCAGCCTTTGTTAAATGCACAGTAACAAAACCAGCCTGTTTAATTATATGGTTAGAAAACAGTTCTATATGAATGGAATATGAAGTCGTTTTGGCTTGCACTCCACCAAACATCAAGGTAAATTTGAAACAGAAGGAAATGTAGATTATAGATTGGCCAAAATAATTTTGTTGGCTTACACAAACACCTTGATTTAACAGAACACCCAGTAACTTACCCAGAGCTGTGATTGTTCACTCTGTCTGAAATTCTGTAATTGATTAGACGCTCATTTGCATACTGCAGCCATTTGCGATATCACTATTGCAGAGATTGACATCTCAATAACAATTAACATTTGATATATTGTGCAGCCCTAATATTCATATAAAAACACACGAAAAGGATCCATTATAAACTAAAATATAAACTATCCTAAACTCTATTATAAGCTCAAACTAAATTGCAAATAATTATTTGTCATGTCTACATGTTGGGTTAAATGTCTGCATTTTAATGTTTTGCATTGAAAAACAAAAAAACTGCTGTACATGTAATGGGTGTAGCTAAACTGCTGTAGGCTGAATGGGTAGTCATGATTAAACATGTTCATTGGTCTTCAATGTTTTTGCAACGTAATGCCAGATTTGTGCGTTACTAACATCGTTGGTCTTGATCCTGGTCCCCAGTGTGTACTTGGAGGTTTCCTTGTTGAAGCGGATCTGGATGTTGAACACTCTGTTTTCGTAGAAGACGGCAAGCACAAAGGGCTCATTGGTAGTGTTCCTGGAACAGTCGCGCACAAGAAAAGCTCCTTCCTGAGAACACACAGCAACAATTCAGGCAGAGGATCAGCAGAGTAACATGCTGAAAAACACAAACCCACAACTGGAAGAACACATCATGGTTGTTATACAACAGCTTGCCAAATTAGGAACCTTTAGAGCCTTCAAGACCCTCACAGAAGGTTTGAAGATTTCTGTACATGTCTGTTTTTGATTTTCAGCTCTTTCTCAGCTCTTTATCCTAGATCATAACTAAGCCCTGGTGAGTTCAGCGGCGTCATGACTATTAAAGCTATACTTTACAAAACTAGGTCAAAACAAGTTCTGCTAGCACCCCCATGAGTTTAATGTCACTGCATGATCAAGAGTCCCTGCCAAGAGGAACACTATGGTCAAAAACTGACCCCTGATGTTAGATCTTTCATACCTTCAACAGGGGTAATTAATTGATCTCTGGTGAAGGTCTAGAGAATTTAAAACATGTCAACAGATGGTGGACCTACAATTGAGGTGTGTCTAATAAAGTTGCCAGTAAGCATATGTGTTCATGTATTTTGTGTGTGTGTGTGTGTGTGTGTGTGTGTGTGTGTGTATGTGTTGATCTTTACCCTGTTCACCAGATGAAGTGCATGCTCTGCTTCTACTCTGCTGAAGGCTCCAACGTACCAGTCCTCATCAGAGGCCTGGAGTAAAATGGAGAGAAACGCTGGATCACTATGCTTTGGCCCCCCTGTTCATCCTTGTGAATCCAGAACTAAACATAAATTCTTATTTCCTAAAGCCAACAAAACAGCTATAATATACATATAGGACTGTTTAACTGTACTTAGCAGCTCTTCATGGGGCCTTAGCAACTGCTTATACCACTTAAAATAGCTCTTTGTTAAATATATGGATAAACTCAGGGTGAAAACTGCAATCAAAAGTGACTGGTCATTTATTTGTTTTCTTAGTGAAAATATCACAACACAAATAAAAAAAATATGCATGTGTAAAAGTAAAAACTCTCCTAAAATCATCATTTATACTACAAGAAATGATCACATGACATAAATAAAATGAGAGAAATTTGTTTTTTTATTTAGATTTGTGACATTTCCAACCTCTCTTTATCCCTTAAATGTAAAGGAATGTTCTGATTGCCTTAAAAAAACAGTGAACTAAGACACCTCTTACAACCTCATAAAATCAACGGAATGTGGGCCTATACTCCTCCTCTTATGACTGAATGTAATTGAATGGGAGCAGTTAAACTTCTGTAGGCTAAACATATATGATACAGTGGCAAAATAAATATGTGAACCTTTTAAAATTTCATGGTTTTCTGTATTAATTTGTCATAAAATATGATCTGATCTTCATCCAAGCTGAGGGTAATGCCTAAAATAATAAAGTAAATCCTGATCTTTCATGCTCAAGTTAGGCTATGTTTCACACTTAGCGTCTTTTTTCAAACTGCCAATGTCTGTTTTACATTATAACCCTATGGAGTAAACCCTTTAAAAAAAAAGAAGTCCTGAGCGCTTTTTTAAACGCCACCGCCGGCGTCTTTTTCTGCAGCTCAGAGCGTCTTTTCAAGTTGAAAAGAACGCCCTACGTCAAGCGCCTTTTTGACAGCTGACCAATGACAAGTGAGTACCGAGACCTGTCGTGTCCATAACAACAAGAACAACAAGAAAAAATGGAGACGGTGCCGGTAGATAAACTAAAAAAGCGCTCAGGACTGTTTTGAAAAA
>JBBPDB010123134.1:0-17551 GCA_037974465.1 Brachypetersius altus
GGAACACGGCGCCCGGGGAGCAGTGTGTGGGACGGTACCTTGCTCAGGGTACCTCAGAGGTGCCTAGCGGTCTTGGGGATTGAACCTGGACTTTCTGATCACAGGGCGAATGCCCTAACCACTAGGCCACCATATTTAGCTCAGTTCATAAATATGGACATTTAAAATACCAGTATATGAAATCATATAACAGTTTTTGTATTATATGAAATTTTTCAAACTTTTGAGTGTTGATCATGTTTGTACCCATTGTAAAACACACATGGGTTAAAAGTCTATGTAATTTCATTTCTGCTTAATCTGTAGTTTATGCAATGAGAAAAAGGTAACACCAAAAAAGGCCGACCTGCATCCTGGTGAAAGATGGGATAGGAACTCCAGGAATCCTTGAGTGCTCTATATGACCATGATGCGGCCCCTCGACCACATGATACTGGAAATGGAGTCCTTTGAAGTGCCTGCTGGTCACCTTGATGACCTCTTGAGTTAGGGCCTTAGAAGACCCCTCGTTCAAGGTTAGGTTTGAAACTTCTAGCGGTATGTGCAAAGGAATGATCTCCACTGTGACTGTGAGGTTACTGACTGTTAGAATCCCATTGCTGACGTCCAGGGAAAAAGAATCATTGGAGTGTCCATGTTTCACTTGCACATACTGGATGTGGCCTGCATTAATGTCCCCCTGGGAAAACCTTTGGATGCGATCTTTGAGTGATCCTTGGTAATGATCCTCTCCCTCAACAAAACGCCGTAGAAAGCCATGCAAGGGAGGAGTCTTCACAGTAAACACAATGTCATCTGGCGTGGTGTCCTCATGAACCACCTAGAGCAAAACAGATCAACCAATCACACTGAAAACAATGTTTTACCAATCATTCACCAGAACCATAATCTTAACATCATATATCACACAAATGCCCATAAAGAACTAAATTGCTCAAATTTCTTTTATTTCAGGTCTCAGAAACACAAGATCTTTAAACTTGGAAGAACTTTCAGTACAGTTTCCAGCTACAAGTGGGTGTGGAGTTCAAAAAATATAACAAACGCTGGGCTATTCTTATATTTCTTTGGTGAACAAAAGATAAAACCATCTTTGCAAGTCATGCCACAAATATATATATATATATATGACAATTAGTGATAATACAAACCTCAAGTTCCTTTTTGTGAATCTTAACTGGTTTTCCTTCTTCCACCAGTACAGAGTTGTTGTGTATGATTTGTGGAGGTTGCTGATGACTTTCAAGGTACACCTTCACATCCACAGTCACATCCAAACGCAGCCCATTGACTTTAGTGGTGAAGCTGAAGGAATCCATCAAGTTTATGCCGTTGTCATGACGATAGACAACATGATCTGCCTTCACATCATACAGCGTGAAAGCATCAGCCTCTATGCCATCACAGAGTAAAACACCATAACTTGGGGGGTGAAATATTTCAAAAAGTACATCTTCATCACTTCTGACATCCACATTAGTGGTGACACTGAAGTTAGCAGGTCCTAAAATAACCTCCTTGCCCTTCTGGACCAGTAGGCCAGTGTTCTTGGCCACCTTCAGGTAGGGATCCTGGGCACTCACCTCCAGCAATGTTGAGGTATAGTGTTTACCATCTGATATGAAGAGGACAAAGCGACCATAGCTTACCCCTTTGTGGACAAACAGCACTCTCTTTTCCTCAAGATCCCTCTGACGGAACTGATAAAGCTTATGGGACGTGTTATTTACAAGGACTAGTTCACCCATGGGTATTCCCCGCCTAGTGTAGAGCAGCTGTCCATTGTCATAGTCTGAATCTGGGTCGTGATAACAGAGGTCATCCAACGTCAGCAGCCTCTGACTGTCACGGGCAACGTGGAACACTTTATCCACAACTCGGACAGGTTTTTCATCATTGACCAACTGGATGGAGATGTTGAATATGCCCTCAGTGACCGGAGCTTTGTCTTTCAGTGGTGACATAGATGCCTCGAACGTGAATGCATCATGTGTGGTTTCACTATCGTCATGAGTGTACAAAATGCGTTCCTCCAGAATGTCCTGATTGGTGAACTCCAATATGTGGCCACTGCTGGTGGTGGAATTGGAAGGGTTCATTCTCATTATATTCCCATGCTGAGGACTGCATGTGATAGTGTAATGCACTTCTCTGGAGCTGAGAGTCTCTGAGAAAAGCATGTCCTTGGTTATGATCTTATTCTGCCCTTCCGAGACAGAAAGGCCATGATTTCTCACCACTATGCTGTGAACATCTGCCTTGATACTGATCCTAAAGTCATGTTTCCCAGAATGTGAGTACTTTGAGAACACCTGAAAACTGAACATATCCCTTGCATCTTCATACGCCTTGTCAAGGAGTTTGTACTGCAGTTTGTGATCAGTGATGTTCCTCTGACTGAACGTAGAGTTTTTTCTCAGGGTCTCATTATTGAACAGCAAGTTACCTCTCCTTGGTAAAGTCAACAAACGTATATGAATGTCATCCTCAGACAGTTTTACACCTTTAGAGACTATCCGAAATTCTTGAGGAGTCAGTGTAACTTCATGATCACTGTCTACCTCCATCTTACTCCTTGTGACTTTATAATGAATCCACCGGACCTTTATCACGAAGACAACCTCATCTGTGTACAGCGAGCCAACAGTCACTTTGCACTTGAAACTGTCAGTCATGTTACTCAACTGGCTTCCTTGGAAAGTGCTGAGGTACCGGAGTCGTTCCTTTTCTAGAAGTTTCTGCGTGAAGGTGCTGATCTGCTTCCATTCTCCACTAGAATGTAAGCGCTGGAGCTCACCATATATTGGCTGCTCTATTATGTCATACCGGATTTCCATTGCCTGCATGGCCACATTCACTTGAACAGCCAGATGCTTGTTACTAATTTGGACTGCACCACCCTGGGTTACCTCTACGCCTGTGTTGTTCACAACTTTGTGCTCCAGTGTGACAGCCATGATCCTCAGCACAATGGTGTTACTCACTTTTTCCCCATCACTCACTCTGATGGCCATTCTAGAGTTCCTAATGCCTGTATGAACATAACTCACCTTACCCTGTTCCAGATCCAGGTAAGTGAATGTGGTCACAGCTTCCCCAGGGTTATCTTCGAGTTCAACAAATCCGGCATCTGCAGTGAGATTGCCTAATAGAGTGAAGACCAGTTCTGTAGAGTTAGTATCAGGGTCTGTGACCCTGAGCATGTCTGTATTCAAACGTTGTTTGGAATTCTCTGGAAGAACAAAGACGTTACCCTCCGGCAAGCTAAGTTCTGGAGCATCATTGCTTGGCTCAACAGTGATGTTAAATCTGTGCATGCGGTTCCCCTTCAGATAGGAAGGCACCTCTTTCTTGCTGCTAGTGAAGACGGAAAACATGAAGAAGTCCAGAGGATCCTCAGAGCCTCCATGTACATACATGACCCTACCATGCCAAAGGTCCAACATACTGAAGGTATTTTCCTCTTGATCAGGGTCCACATCAAGCCGCAGCTGCCCGTGAACTGGCTGTTCCTCAATACGGAACATGATCTGGGACTGACGAATCCCAAGCTTGCGGAAGTCCAAGTTCACCTTAATGTGTTTGGACTCAAGTGGTGCTCGTCCACCCTCCAGGACCTCCAAGACTCGAAGTAGCAAAAAGGTCTGAGCCTTCTTTTTGTCCAATTCAGGCTGGTGCTCAGTGGCATCTGGCTGAGGTATCTCAGGACTTACAGTGGTCACGGGCTCGACATGCCTCACTGGCTCACAACCGACTGACACATCTTTGGTGACTACAGCATTGGGCAGACCCATGTTGTGATCATTGACTCTGACATTTCTAAGACAGCCTTTAAAGGAGCCTCCGCCAATGCGTTTCCCTACCACAGAGAGCAAGCCATTCCTGCGAACTTCAGTACGAGTGCTTACATCCACCCCACCCAAAAAGAGGGGTCCACTGAGCTGGAGGGGCCTAGACCTGACCCCGAAGCTGGAGTTTAGCATCTCTTCATCTACAGTTAAATGGATGGTTCTAGAAGCCAGATAGAGCTGCACAGTGTGCCACCATCCTTCATTCACTGCTGTTGTGGTGCGCAAGGCGGTCTTACTTCCACCTATTCGAACAACTGCAACGAGATGCCTGTCTCGTATCTCCAGGGCCACGTAGTCCCCTTGGCCTGCAGAGCTGTATAAAAGGAGCCCTTCCTCAGCTGCTGTGTAAATCTCACATTCAAACACTCCTTCTTGTGGGACTTCCCACACAGGCAGAGACATGAAGGCCTTGGAACTGAAGAAACTGATGGAATCATTCACTGTTGCAAAAAACTGTGGGCTGCAGCCTAATGAGACCTCATGGACCATTTTATAGCCAGAATAAGGTCTTAAGGATGATAGTAGATTGTGTTCATTAAAAAGCACCTCATCCATACAGCCTCGAAAGCCCACAGGGCACATGTCCCCGAAGAGGTAGAGCTTATCTAAACTTCCCAGCCCACCTACATAGAGCCCTTCTTGGACGCTGAGCTCCAGGTCCGGTCCTGGCAATCTCAGACTGCTGTGGGAGTTTCTGTCTACAGTGAGGGTCACATTGTGCTCATCCTGTTGAAGCTCTATGGTATGCCAGATCAGGTCATTCAAAGGAGACCCTTTCTCTGACCGAAGGTTCCGCTCCCCTGATCCAAGCTCGATCCGCACCTGTGAAAAAAAACACAGTGTCTTTAATAAACAGAAAATTGCAATCACACAAACTGTACTGGGAATGTGAATGAAGGCCATAATCATAACATGTGTGCCCTCAATATTCAAATTTGCTCAAAATGCACCCCTAATATCCTGATAAAAACGGTAAAGGTGTGCTACAATAGACAATAAATTACTGTTCAGCTAGCAACCACACTCCATTGCTGAATTTTTTGGCTCCACTCTGAAGCCTCAAGACAAAGAAAACATGAGATGACTTGCACGGATACATTCTATATGAAGTCTTCTCTCGGTCTGGAGGCAGCAAGAAGTCACCTGTCTTTTGTTTTCACCCCTCAGGCTTCCTGAGGATAATAACCACTGCTGTGTTTACCAGACATCTCTGAGAGGTTGATATTCATCCAAGCTTTAGGAAATATCTGCCTGTGTTCAGTAAAACCTTGGAGATTTATAGTGGAACCACTTTTTGATTATTTCAGCCAATTAATGCAGTGTTTCCTGTTTCTATCTTAATTACTATGTAGGCCTGTGGAAACTGGTGGGGTCAGTATATGCAATGTAATGAGCACTCATTAAATCTGAATTACATTACAGCTTCTAAATAACATGAACTGCCTTGATTGAGGATAAGATTTCTCACCAGTGACCAGTTCAAACGTGCAGAGAAAGGTTTTTATAGCTGCATATCAGAATGACACAAACACATGCAAACACACTTTACAATGAAATACCATTTTTCATTTTTGGGTTGTTGCTTTTGTCATTTGTGGGAGCATTGCCTGTGTAAAATGTGCATGTCACTATCAGCCCTTATTTTGTTTAGTTTAATTGTTATGTTGACTGTTAATGTTACAGAGAATGTTTAATAAAAGTTGCTCAACGTTGAACACCCGTGTTCCTCCACTGCATGTGTAAAGATGTCATCAAACGACTAGACGACTCGACTTCAACTTTGCTGACCGACTAGTCGACCCTAGTTCACACTGTGTGCTGTGGTGTGTTCACGTATGACAGAATTCACTTTAACATATAATTCACACATTCTGGAAAACCTACATGACAAATTGACTCTAGATTTAGCAGGGGGCATCTTGTCCAGACAGTAAAGCAAGCTTCCCCTTCTAAAGTTATAAAAACACAAAAAAGCAATGATGTTCCAGTTCATTCCTGCTAGCTGTGTGTAGGTTTGTGCATCACCATGCTATAAATGCTGTACCTACACACAAAACAAACAATACATGATTTTAAATAGCTTGCTTAAGCCAAAAACGTTCACATAGTACCATACATGTTTACACGTTGAATTAATGCATATAAAGGATGCACCTGAATGCGTCCAGAGTGTAGAGCCACCCAGAGGAAGTCATTCTCCCCTGCAGCCAGGAAGAGCAGGCCGTCGGGGCTGTGTGTCCGAAAGCGCACGTGCAGGGAGTTCTTGCTGGAAGACTCAATGGTTTTCAAGTGGACGAAACCGTCCCCATAGAAAGAGGCTGTGGAGTCAGGAGGAGATTTCATTAGGACCCCCAGACTAATGACTGTAATCAGTACTGCATATTAAACTCCAAATAAATCCAAATCCTAATCCAAATCACACTTTGTGCAACTGATTGGCTGCTGTCTAACTCCAAGGCAAACAGAACCATAGACAAAACCTGATGAATGTAAATTCAGAATGGTGAGATACTTTTCTGGTTTATTTCAGGTATTTTCTAGAAATATGCCAAACGTAGAACAATTCTGTATTTCTCAAACCACAGAACAGCTGTATATTTTGAAGTAATACATTTTAACTTATTTTTTGTTTGTTAAGAGACACAATGACCTTCATAGGAATCATTTGAGCATAAAAAGCACTTAAGGCGTGAACCAGTGAATAAGGAGGTGAGGTGGTCAGGAGGTGATCAGTATACTGGCGGTGCTGAATGCTGAGTAGTTAACCCCTTTATTTAGACTCCTTGTATCTTTAGGCACTTTGCAACAGTAAAACATTTGTTCCCATTTCTTTAATTTAACCTACTGTGTATGCCAAAGATGAGATAGTTTGATTGGCATGAAATAGCATTTTTTTAATTGAGCAATGCACTGTATATTGCCAAATAAGACATTTAGTAGCTTCTAAAGTGTGAATAAATTGCAAATGTATGTACTTTTCATATTGAATACGATTCTCTTTCGCAAGGCTAGGATACTGTTATGCACCGGACACATCCCACACATTCCTTTCCCAAAAGGTGCCACAGGGCATGGAATCCTCATGCACTTGAAGGACCTCTTTCTCCTGCACACGTGGTGCCGACAGCAAGGCAGCAAGAGGATTAAAAATCAAAATGTTTGTGTTATACTTTAAGGCTGAAAGATTCATTCATATCAGAATCGTAGAGGAATATTACCTAAAAATCACATCATGGGGATGTTTAACCTAAAAACTCAGAGCTGTGTGAGGTGTGATCAAAAGCAAGCAATCATCCAGACACAATGAGGCAATGCATGGGTCAAAACATCTTTCAAAAACTTCATTTACAAATATTTGATCAGAAATGTCTTTTCACCCATCAATAACGGAAATGTACATGTTTTGCATTGGATGTTTAATGTAAAGAAACATGAACATTGGATAATGTTAATGAGCTAAAAGCAGTGAATGAGCTAAAATATTATTTCATTGTGGATATTATTTCATTATTATAGTTTTATTGTTTAATCAAGAAAGTTCTATGAATTGTAAAATGTTTTAGGTCATTCTTAGCACAAAATCCAGCATAAAGCCAGCTCTGAGTAATACAATGGATACATGGCTGGATGGATGGATGGATGGAGGGATGGGTAGGTGGATGGGTAGGTGGATGGGTGGATGGATGGATGCAGGTCTCCTAATGGAAAGGAAATTGGTTCTTCATATATTTCCATAAATATATTTCCATAATTATAATATAATCAAAATCAAATCATAATTACAATTGCATTAAGATATTTTCACCATTTAAATGAAAGGAAAAATCCTAATATTCCAAGCTGAACTAAGGGACTTCCTAAACAGTGTAAAATTGTATTTTATGACTACAATGAAATGGGAGTTTGACATTTTTAAATTTTGAAAATTTGAGTAGAATGGTGAACTAGAAATATCACGTTTCTGTTGGGTTTTGACATTTCTTTGGCTTACAAGACTTGGTTTGAAGTATCTTCTATAACAATATAACATATCCATATAGCAACTGATCCCAAAAACATTTAGTGGGGTCGTGTTTCGCCTTAAATCGCGAGTCACAATATTGGTCAGAAAAACTGCAATTAGATATTTTGCCCAGATTGTTTTCTCCTAGTAAATACAGAATCTTCCCTTTCAAACTCATTTACGCTCGTTTCACTTCATGTGAGATAAGCACACGTGGCTCTGCAACATCATCTTTTAATGCTATTATAAAAATCTTATCACGTCATATTCTTAAGCACATTCCTAAATACCCCAACCAATCAAACAGAATCAGCCAGTCAGCCTAATCAACTCTCCAGCATCTGTTCCCCTCCACCCTGCTGACCTACCGCGCTTCAGATAGCCTGAGTGCTTCACTGCACTCTTAATGCTTTATCTGAATTCAATTAATGCGCGTTAATGCACTGAGAGCCTTTTAAAAGCACAACTGCCAGCACATTATTTGTAGAGCAGTGTGTCAATGGTGGCAGTCAGGATTAATTGTTATCTGTGGAGGAGGATAAGCTGGAAGATGAGCCGTCTGAGTGAACGTGTTGAATTCTCATGATCTGTCATGCGGTGTATCGTGGCCACTTATTAAGCCAAACTGTTATGATACAATAAATATTGTCGTAATTAACCACATTCCAAGACATAAAACTGAGTTCTAGTCACCATCCATTGAGGATCAGGCATTGTGCAATTGATCTGTGTCTACTACCCTAAATAAACAGTGTGTTTCTGCACTTTTCCAACATGGGTGGGCCCAGTCATGGCACACCGGCCATTTTCAATGATTTTTACACCCTCAAATAACTGTTTCTGACTTTTCTAACAAAGCTCTGATAGTAAGTGTCCATTAATCTTAATGTTCTACATTTTATATGTACACTATAATCCATATACTGTATATATCACATATATTTTAATATATATAAATATATATAAATACACTCTAATGTCACATATAATGTCTTGTACTGTTGAACTTTCGTTCTGTATATACATCCTGCGCCTTAACTCTGTATATTCTGTATGTATTGCTTTCAGCATATATTGCACCTTATTCTACTCTGCACTTTATTCTACTATTTGCATTTCTGGTAAGATTCAAAGCTGTGTTCTTTTATACTATAGCCTGTTTTTGTTACTGTGCCTTTCAGACACAGGTTAATGATCTCATTCATGCCTCATTCGGGTCCAGGCCAAAAACCAAATTCAGCATAGATGACCTGACTACTGCAAGCCAAATGGACAGATATGTGCAAATATATGTAAATGAGTTTTTATGACATCAATAGCTCATTCAAAATGGACTGTTTTGTAGCACATTTTTTGTATTTGGAGATAATTATCCCAATTACTGGTACGTCTGGAGAGTTTCATGCTTCAAACTCTTATTTCGGCCAGAGAAAACTGTTTTTCCGTGATATGAGCCCTTTAAATTGTAGCAGAAGCCTGCAGTACCCCTGCAGAGTCCCCAGTCTGGCTTCAGCGGGGTAAACAGCAGCACGGGTGCGGATAGAGCGGATTATAATTAATCCAAAGCCAGACATGAGTGTAAGTGACTTTGCACACCAAGGTGCTGATAATATCTCACGCTCAATGTACTGAAGGGCAGTATGAGGTACAGCTCCTGCCCTCAGATGTCATTGGGGTCACCTAAGGACCAGGGGCCCAAACTGTTAATGTCAATGACAGTCAATAAGTAACAGAACAGCCAAATGTCAAGCACTTTCCTCTGTATTTTAGCAATCTTCTCAATCACACACTACACCACCACCTTCGGAGATCTGATTTGAGGCCCTGGTTGAGTGTGTGATAGTAAGAAATACACAATAAATACATTTTCTCATTTTCTACATCTTCTCATCACTATAAAACTGAAAATGTGACAAAAGCGCCAAGTACATTATAAATACAATATGATTTCTGTAAGGTTTCTGATTCTAATGGAAACCTGGTTGAACAACTGGACTGATAAACACACACATTCTGTGTGTTCAGCACTGATTCAGGTCCTCTGCCTGCACACTTTCAGTAATTTGAAGCTAAAAGTCCTGAATGTGTTAAGAAGTTTAAAAGCAGCTCTAAAGGTGGGCTTTTTCCCACTTAATCAGAATGACTCACCTGCGTGGACCTCTCCTCTCAGCAGCAAAACCAAGCTCCACAGCGCGAGACACCTCAGCATGTTTCATAGCACGGCGCGTCCATTCACAGCATGTTTGTGTGTGTGCGCGCGCGCGCGTGTGTATGTAAGCGCACTCGTGTGTGTGTGTGTGTGTGTGTGTGTGTGTGGAGGGGGCACCCAGAACTCATTCTGATCTCCCTGATCACATTCACTCTACCTGCGGGCCACGCACGGCACTGACGTAATAACGCAAAGGAAGCCCCGCCCCAAAACTGTGATTATAAACGATTAATTCCACTGCAGCAGAATAGATACACAACTCTGTCTATCTGTTTGTCTGTCTATCTCTCTCTATCTATCTGTCTGTATTTATATAACATATTGTATTTTGTTTATCATGTTGTATTTTCTGAGTATTTTATTTGACTTTTATTGAATATTGTTCTTGCTTCTGTGTGTTAGTGCAGTAACATAAGCAATTTCAGGTTAAGTTTTCTGATTCTGATTTTCATACACGTTGTTTCGTGCTGCAGGATGCAGTACCCAAAGAATCCACTGGAGGACGCTCTCACACCAGCTGTGTGTTGACACAAACAAGACTCTTCCAGGGCGGCCTCTTGCAGCACTGATGATTGAAGGGTGGCCTGCATGAACACAAACAAAACCCCACGCCTAACACCCCTATAAAATCCGATAAACAACAACTGTCCCGCTGCAAATATTGTGCCATTTGTAGCTTCTTGTTTTTATGCAAATTCCCAATTAATCCCTTAAAAATATTTGATCATCTTTTCTGGCTGCCTCAAATGCCCCTCGTGGCTAAAATATCAACAGCTATGCTACATCCCTCGTGCTCAAAGGTTGTAGCGGGCCTAAAGCAGCCAGTGGATTTTCACTTCAAACTTGTTTTTGTTTGTGGCCTTGATTTCAGGGCCATTTGATTTGACAATAAGCATGTGAAAATACTTTTGTAATTTAATTATACCATTTACAGTACTTTTGAATAGTTTGCTGAAAAAAAGGGTTTCTCAAGGGACCTATGTTTTTGGATTTGGGGGTTGTTTTCTGGTTTTTGGGGTTATATGGTGTAACAAAAACAGTCAAAAGGACTTTTTCATGAACATTTGCCAACGTTTGCTATGCTGTTTTTTCTCAGTACCTTAAAGACTGAAACCTGAATATGTAAATTAGCTCTGTTCTGATTGGATGACATATTGTGCCTTGTTCAAACTGCAGAAATGCTCCTTATAACTTTAGTATAAATGGGGTAGCTAAACACAGTACACTGTCCTCATATATATATATATAGAATATGAGATATGATAAAAACTTTATTTATCCTGAGGGAATTGCAATAGTGCATAGAGACAATAGAAAATAAAAATATATAGAAAATAAACAATAAACACGATGGCAACACAATTATTGTAACAAGATAAACTGTAACACTGACACTGCTGTAAGATTTAGTACCAGCAGACCAGTAGTGCAAAGTGGCTCACGAAAGTAACTTAGTGTTTAGGCAGTAAGAATAAAAATAAATGCAATAAAATAGCGGAAGATGATGATGGAATAAGATTTTGTAACATACAGTCAGTTCACAGATGAGTTAGCTGTTGTTGCAGTGTAGTTTTCCTATATTTAGACTGCATGCACAAGAAAGTGGACATGTTTTGAAACTATAATGATGTGGATGTGCTAAATCAAACGGCTATATTTGAGAAATGAGAATAAGATTGCGTGCTGCTGGGCCCCTTAAACTGTTCCTTGTGTCCAAACACCTCTACGCTGCATTTTCCGGCCGCGTTTTTAAGGCATTATCCAGACATCACTGGCATACAGGATGCAGGTGTTATCACTTAATGTAACGCCTTCTTTGGAAGTGATCGAGTTCCAGCCTTCTGAATACAGAAAGATAATGCTTTGTTTGCTACAATGAATGAAGGCTGGAATGAAGTCTCCTTCGCCTCTGCTGGGCTCTGCACACACAAAAGAAACATCTGTTTATAAGAATGGTTCACAATAGCCGTGAAGAAGATCAGATCTGAGTGCGACTGCAGGCGTGCTGAACAACAGTGGCATACGGCAGGCGGCTGTAAACACAAGAAAAACATGTTTGTTGCCTGAGACAGAGAACCTGTTTTTCATCCGTGTGCTACCAGGCTGAATGAGCAGCGTGGGGTCAGACTGGAGGACGTTTGCCGGGGCTGTTGACTGATTGGCCTAATGCTGAATGTCTGTTATTGTTCAGAATGTACACAGGCCCTGCTGTGCGTCTAGAGGGCACAATACACTGACCTCTGTGTTAACAGATAATTTACTGACCAATTCAATATTTAACTTAATTTAAATGGTGTACTAAGATTCTGAACTCATATGATCAATTATAATAACCCCAAGCATAAACCATATGCATTATGTAACTACACAAGTGTGACACATGATATTTTTTTCACTTCATTGTAACTAAGAGCATCTGTATATGGGCTCACTCATGGTCATATACATTCATCGTAGTCTGATAAGACCTCATAAAAGATACTAAATGATGAGCCTTAAAGAAATGATTCAGTAAAAAAAATCAAACATATGCCTCTAACGTAAGTGAAAAGTTGTGGAAATCTGATGTATTAGCAAAGCAAAAGGGGTTGTTTTAACAAACTAAAGTGATGTACTAAGTTCACATTCAAGATTCTTGAACAGCTACTCATCTTTCAGACCCACAGTGCTGGGATGGACAGAAACCCATGGATCCTTCAGAACTGAAGCAAGAGTGGAGCTTACTTTTCTCTCAAAAATGAAAGCTTTAAGTGTTGATTATCAGGGGGGCAGTTTTTGTAGTCCATCAGGTGTTGCACGGTTGTTAAACATTTTTGAGGGGTGGAGGTAGCTCAGTGGGTAGGATACTTGCCTCTGAACCAAGGGGACATAGGTTTGAATCCTACTTTCAGCACCACCACTGGGTCCCTGAGCAAAACCATTAACACGAAGTTACTCCAGGGAGACTGTCCCCTGTAGGTAGGAATTGGAAGTCGCTTTGGATAAAAGCGTCTGATAAATGCCGTAAATGTAAATGTAACTCCAAAAAGGGACATTCTTATTCAAAAGGATCTTCTGTCTAATCCCCTCAGAAACCCCTCCTTTAGCCATTTTAGTGGCACATGACAGAGATAAATGTATGAAGCAGCTTTGGGAGCAGCTTTTGTTGGGAGAATTGATCTGTTACCGGTTAGATTTAAGATCGCACAAGAGTGCGCAAAAAGGGACACAAAATTATAGAACGGGTAAATACTTATAGATGTGATATCATATATTCTTTGTTGAGACATTTATTTCTGTAATTTTCTGTTAATATATTTTTGTTTTTTTTCTGACACTGAAAAGCCAACAGTTGTACTTGATGGCCACTTCAAAAGATAAATAAACAAAAGGGTGGTCACAGACTTTTTCACTCTCACAGAAAAAAGGTGCTAAGCTGTCAAGGGTGGTCCCTCAAGGGTCTAGACCTTAGACACAATGTTTACCTGTATGGTTCCTTTTCTCTGACAGTGTTTAGTCTGTACAGTAAACCTAGTAATTGTGAAAGTGAAGCCAAAGATGAAAATTGTGTTGCAATATTTATTTCTTATGTGCGGAAGCTGTGAAAGTTCAGTGTGAGTTCATCACTTTCAGTTTTGAATGTCAGGGCCTCAGTGTTCTTCAGTCACCACACATGGCCGGTGGCAGCAGGAGGTGGCAGCATGAGGATGATCAGGACTGTTGGAATGAGTCGCGTTGGCAGGGAGACCACCGTCCTCCCAGGAGCCGTCCATATAAACATTTCTATATAAAGACTGATAATGTTGCCGTGCTTTACTCCTCCACAAAAGTGTGTGTTATATAAGATGAATAACAACCTGAATCCGTTCAAATCTCTGCTACTTAGCTTCAAAAGCTCTGCGTCGAGTCTTTCACGCTAAATGTCAAGGAATGAATCTGTCTTTTATGCACAACCACTCTGTGCTGTCTCCCCAGATGGAGTGCTTCACTGTTTCTCTCTTTTTTTCATGTGATGAATCAGTGTCATCTCTCCCCAAGTTTCTAATTGTTCCAATATGCATTGGATGGAAAGATGTGGTGCAGGCCAGATGAATCCGAGCTTGCATGAGTGCATGCTTTATTGGCAGGTTTCAGTGTGGGCTTGCTCTGGCTTGGTTACGTAACTCGCTGGTCTTCGGGAATGGAGAGCAGACCCACATCCGGAACGTCCGGAGACTGCTTTTAGTTTCCATATGCAAGAAGCCCCCACCGCAAGAAATATTCGTGGGCAGCGCAGTCTCTGGAATCAATCTGGGATTATGCAACAGTCCGAGAGCGGAAAAAAAAGAACAAGACAGTAGGCTTCCTTCACCCACATCTACATGAACAAACAATGGAAACATGTAACTGTGTAACATTGATATGCAAATGATTCTGAGGCCATTTTTAGCACTTGGCTACTTCTGTGCATTTTTATTTCCTCCAAACATCTACGCAGCGCTGAACTCGCTTTGAAACGACATGTTTCAAGTGCAGCTCACCACAGACCGAACTGAGTGCCAGAAAGAGGCCTGAACTAGTGTTCTGAGGCATGTGTGTGTGTAGTGAGGAATTCCTTTGACATCTGATCTCCTTCCCCATCAGACTGTGTGGTGGTGGTGGTGGTGGGGGAGAGCAGCTGGTGTCCCTCAGAAACCCTTGATGACTGGAGCCTTCAATCCCTAAAAGTACTGCACTGCAGTCAGAAGCCGTAAAAGAACCAGGGAAAGTAGAGCAACTCAAGAGATTCAACAGTCTTGGAGGAGCTCTGAATGATTTGCTGTTGTTTTCTTTTAATATGGGGAACTACAGCCAAGTCTGTTTATCCTTTAAAAGACAGAACAGGAAAAGAAATGATCACAATTACATTATGTTATATACATTACACCAATAATGTAAAATTATTCTTATTATTGTTACGCTTAATGTCTGTTAAAAGGCCCATAACCTACATTTTCCTTCGTGGACCAATTCATTTTCACATGACCGGATCCTAACCCCTCTTTATCTCTTAAACAGGCTGTACTGTATCTTTAATCTCTGTTCTGGTTCACTGTCCTGTACAGTGGCCTGTATTTCAGATGGGCAAAAAATGATGAAAAAATGTCTTTCTGGTTAATAAGCTTCGTCTCACACTGACACTATGAGAGAAATTTCATTTTAATTGAACTAAATGTTAACAAAAACCCCCAAATCCACTTTTTTCATCAAAACCATGTGTCAGTTATTGGCACCCCATGCATTTAGTTCTTTGTGCAGCCTGCCTTTGCCAACACAGCCACAACAGGTCTTCTCTTATAAAACTTGATGAGACTGTCATAGGTCATAGGTCTTCTCATTTGGACCCTCCTCTTCAGCTTAACCATGGGTTTTCACTAAGAGTTCAGGTCAGGAGACTGGGTAGACCACGTCATAAGCTTGATTATGTGGTCACAAAACTATTTTTGTGTGGATTCGGACGTATGTTTTGGATCATTGTCCTCAAAGATTCAACCACGACCCAGTTTTGGCTTTTGGCAGAGGAAGCAAGATTTTCCTTGCTTTTCCTTCCATGAAATTGTCTGGTACTTCATGAAGTCCAGAAACAGGAGCTTTGGAGGAAAAACAGCCACTATATTTTACAGATGATGTCCACCACCCTTCAGTTATATTTTGTCAATTTCATTGATTTACTTCAGTTATTTCTCATATTTCTCATATGTTGGGCAGCTGGTAGCCTAGTGGTTAGGGCATTCGCCCTGTTACCAGAAAGTCCGGGTTTGATTCCCAAGACCGCTAGGTACTGCTGAGGTACCCTGGGCAAGGTACGGTCCCCACGCACTGCTCCCTGGGCGCTGTGTTCATAGCTGCCCCCTGCTTCACTTGGTGAATGGGTTCAATGCAGAGGCTGAATTTCGTGCTGGGGTGTGTTCACGTATGACAAATGGTCACTTTCACTTCATGTTTTCAGTGTGAGATTGATCTTATAGACGTTTTATCTACCTTTGCTTGACGTTACATAGCGTTACATTCATTTGGCAGACGCTTTCATCCAAAATGACTAGCAATCTGAGGAAACACTTGAGTTTCAGGAGAACCAGAGGGAAGTTCTGAGTGCTAAAATCTTTATCTAGGGAGTAGTGCAAGAAGATAGATAGTGCCAATCAGGGGGTGGCTGAATGTATATCTATGAACCTCTGCTGATTTTTACTTGCTAACAGTACCACTGTGCTTCATCAGTATTTCAGTGGAGGGCTGTTGGAGTCAGTGAGAGTTTGGACTGGTCAGAATTGGCTCAGATTTGAATGATCGTGGCACATTGGTCCATTATTTTGTCAGGTCAATGAGCCTGGATTAGACATGATGACTTAAATCCTGCTCAAATGATCCATTAGCGCAGCAGCATGTGGGTATTTGTTGTATGTGTGTGTATAAAGTGGCTGTGGTGGGGAACTGGGGGCTGATGATTGGGTGATTGTGCTTAGGGATCCAGATTGGAGGGGATTAATAAAAGCCCCCCCCCAAGGCCCCATTCTGTCTGCTTGCATTCACATCTACAAGGTGCTTCTCCACTGAGACACAAGCCGGTTCAGGATTAAGAGGTATAATCCCACTGCTTTGACTCAGAGGGGTTGCACCAAAATGGGTCCTACACTCAGTAGTCGTACCTGTAAACATGAAATAATCATGGAATTATATGCCCTATATATGAAAGGTTTTATTTAATATTAAAGAGTCAATATCCTACAATGTACATTTTCTCCACCTGTAAGGTTTTGTGGTTTTATGCATTGAAAACAATCAGAAAACAATTTTACATGTAGTTTTACAAGCCTAATTATCTCCCTTAGAATCAAAATTAAACAAGCTGTTTTTGTTACTGTGCCTTTAAGACGTATTTGTTTAAAGAGCCTGTGTTCTGATTGGCTGCCCTACTTTGTGCGTCATTCAGAAAGCAGTCCAGGATAGAAACACCTCTTGTAACTTCAGTGTGAATGGACAGGGCTAATTGGCTGTATGCTGAATAGGTAGACACTTGTGAATGAACTGGTTTGTGTGACATCACAAATGCAACAAAAACAAAATGGGCTGTTTATTGCAGCTTATATGGACGTCATGGTCTGGAGAATGCTACGCTTTGAAACTTTAACACAGTTTGCACATGACATGAAACTTCCTTTTGTATCAAAAAAGCAAGGGGTATTTATTGATATGGGCACTTTAAGAGAATGTGCCAAAAGGTAATTGTTAATTTGAGATGATTTAACTCTGTAATTTGCTAATAGAATTTACTGTTTTGCAGTTCATGACCAAAACTAGCAGAATGTGAAAGCAGGAGTGATCTGCATGCCACTCGGCTCCGTGCTGGATTTGGACAGTGACACACAATAGAGCCGCTTTTCTGGAACATTCTACAGGGGATGATCCTGGCTCTTTATCCTTATCTGTCTGTCTGCTGTCTGTGTGTGTGTGTGTGTGTGTGTGTGTGTGTGTGTGTGTGTGTGTGTGTGT
>JBBPDB010123154.1:0-17550 GCA_037974465.1 Brachypetersius altus
ATAAAGGAGGAGGAGCCATGAGAAGTGGGACCTAACACTCACTATGGCCTATTAAAGAATACTTATATGCAAGGTTTAGAGGGTGATTAATAAAGAAGGCTGCAGTAAAATATCTCAAAAATCAGTGTTCTATCTCTCTATCAATCACTCTTTCACCCACCAGTGTCAGAAATTTAAGACCTTTTGAAATAAAGGAACCACAAAAAATAAGACCTTAAACTCTAAGAGTAGACATACATACCAGGTGTATGGGGTTAACTGTTTTTTATATTGTGTAAAATATTAAAATTCAATTTTATGAACATATCCAAAAACACTGCACATCTAACATATCTTGACATTTTAATCCAAAGATTTGCAGTTTAAATGTGTCCATGCTGTGAAAAAAAAATGAATCACAAACGCCTCCTACTGGCGGTTCATCGGTAATGGCCGGCCATTTAAGGTGGAACGGAATTCTCGAATAAGTAGCTGCGAATAAGAAGCCAACTTCAGCCTCGTGAATGCCAACACTGCTTTGAAGAAAGGCCAGAGCTGGCTTTTCCTACTGAGGAGTTTATCAATGTCTGCAGGAAAATGCTGACCATGTTCTATCACTCTGTGGTAGAGAGTGTTGTGTTCTTCGCAGCTGTGTGCTGGGGCAGTGGGGTGAGGACAGCTGATGCCAACAGACTGAACAAGCTGATTAAAAAGGCTGGTTTTATCCTAGGTGGAGAACCCGGAGGAGGTGTCTGAGAGGTGAATGCTGAAAAAGCTTCTCATGATGGGCAAATCTTCTCCTCGAACACCATAGAAAATCCTTCCTGTCTCTGGCAATAAGACTGTATAACTCTTCCTGATTCTGTAGGTGATCTTTCTCAGCATTAATGCCATTAGATTTCTTACTCTGATCATGCAATAGCTATTACTCGCGTGCTTTTTATTTACTCATCTGTATGTTATTGAAGGTTTGTTTCATCCACTCATCACCTGCTGCTGTCTCTTTTTATTCATGGCACAGACAATATGTCACTTTTCATAATCACCTGCACTAATAATGTTATTTTATTATATCTGCTATAGTTATGTGTTACTTTATTTATTTTGTAATGACATTTGCACTATTACTACCGCTCTGTTCTTTTTAAACTCTTGACTGTCTATCTTTAATCCTCTTGGTGCATTGAGCATGTTTAGGACAAAATAATTTCCATCGGGAAAAATAAAGTTCTTTCTTATCTTAGAATTTTATTCTTCTTCTCCAAAAGGAAAACACTCATTGATCCTGACGCTGCTCTGTTGGGCACAGGTTTGATTTGTGGACATGCAATACCCCATCTTCACAGTTTGTTCTTTCATTTCCACATGTGTTGACACAGGGAAAATATTTATTGGCAGTATTTATTGACTGTTTTAGAGGCCTTGATGTTACATAAAATAACTGTTACATTACATGGACAAAAGTACTGGGATGCCTGACTATTACACCAATAGTGACTTTAATGACATTGCGTAGATTTCAATATGGAAATACATTGATATTTTTTGGAATACAAAAGGTCCTTCCTCAAAAACTGCGTCCAAACTTGAATACAATAATAAATACGCGTCCCAATATTTTTGTTCATTTATGGTAAATGAAGCCAACCAGTGTGGCCTTAAACAAATAGGAAGAATAAAATTCAAATAACATGTAAATAAGATCCGCCTGTGTTCAGGAAGTTTGGAGACAGGCTTGTAAAAGAGTTTTGAAAGATGATAGCGTTGTTTAGACGTCTGATAAACTCATAAACAGCTTTAACCAAACAGTACGGAAAGATGTTGACTGTATTTAGCCTTCGGCTTGAGAGAAGGGAAAACTAACCAATCGCAGCGTAGAGGGGCGAGTTATTAGCCAATCGCAGCGCAACTGGCGAGACAGGTAGGAATATAGGTGGAAAAAACAAACTCCACTGGTTTCACACGTGTTTCACTATTTCACCTGAGAGCGTTGCTATGTGACGAGGGTTTATACTGAGTGAGGTTTGAAATGAACTCTGATCTTTCTTTTACAGCCTTTCTCCTCTCTTTTCAAGGCTGTGCTTATATGAAGAGCCCCTTTTATCTTTTCATACAGCCCAGGTAGAGCATTTGGATACAGGAGCCACTGCAATTCAAGCTACAGCTAAACAACATCACCGTAAGTAGATTCTCTTTACTGGGATTTAAATGACTTTAAGGATTTAAAATGTTTTTTATCACCTACATAAAGTTTGCTATTGTTATTATTAGCATTCAAACTTTATGTAGCTGATAAAAAGGTTTGTGTCCACCTGTGATTATCACAATTATCATGTATTGTATGATGATTACTAGTCTAGAGCCTAAACTGTATTGTCCCAATAAGTTATATTGGGAAAACATGCTTTAAAGCCTACCTGACCTGGCTGCTACTTATGTTTGCACTGATGGCTGTGAGGGCATGCTGCCCTTTCAGTGATCCAGACCACACCAGGTCATAGAAATGATCAAAGCTGGCTATTTTAACTCTTTTGTCTTCAGTGTTGGTTCTGGATTCCAAGTCTTGGACTTGTTCAGTCCTGGTTCTGGATTCCAAATGTAGACACTGGCTCCAGTGAGAAAATGACATCAATGTCTTATAAAACACTTCACCTTTTGCCTGCACCATATAATGTCAGATGATGGGGCATCCAAGGAATCTAAGAGCACTGATTGGTAGAGCAGACAGAATTTCTGAAAATATTAATGTACACCGCTCACATGTGATGTGGTCCGAGCCACTGACCACTTTACCTCTTTTTTTTTTTTTGCGTAATTTGTGCAAAAGTTCATTTGAGGGCAGACTTACTTGTTGCTACACCAATGTTGTAAGTGTGAACCTTGTCCCTTGGCCCTCTTCACGTTGGTGATGCTGACGTGGGTTCTAGACTCACTTCCCTTGGGAATTGGTGACTAAGCTACAGGTAAAAGGAAAAAAACTGTACACTATATAAAGCAAAGTCAGCCGGCAAAGTCCATGCTTTTCCCTGACCTTCACCTTGTTGAAGTGCATTGTTTTTTGGTTTCTCTAGATGGCACCAGTGGCACCAGACTTTAACGTGAATCTAAAATCACATGAAAATGAACTATAGGTTTATGAGCCAGTCTCATAAATTTAATCCTCTGCCCTTTAAGATGAATGGCAACACAATGATGAGATATGGGTTAAAGGTGGACTGTTGACACTGAAACATATGCCAGCTCACAGCTGCTTTCATCACTCTTCTGGTCCTGAACTGTCATTGGCACACTTAACACAGACTTTCAGTGTGTTGCAAGAATATGGTCTCATATAAGGGCCACAAATGGAGTCGAGAACTAGTTCTCAGGATATTCTAGGGATATAAAGCAATACTGGGGACCATCATTAGGTTAGGTTAATCACTGATGGTAAATATCTATGACCAGTGTGTACTTATTGTACTTTTTAGTTTTATCACCAAAAAGCACTCTTCTTATCTGTTTATATAAGGTTTTTTACTTCACTTTTTGAGAACTCCCTGCAATATCTACCAGCGATTGTAAGCAGCCTAGGGGAATTCACACCATGGAAAATCATCTAGAGAGGTACGTAGCCCTGCATGCACGAGTTGCTTTGGTCTCATTCTTATATGACCACTTAAGAAATAACATGGATTAGATGTCATGTGTCTGCCTCCAAGTGGGCTTTGGCACTTATGTTCTTTTGTTGCTCTCCTATGGCCTCTAGGACTATAAAAGAGACCCAGGCGCTCCAGGGTTCCAAGGCACAGCTTAACGGCAGCTGTCCAACTTCTTTAATCGGCGACGATAACATGAACCTCATGGGCGGCAAAATACGTCAGACCTCGTCAGCGGATGATTCTGGGATTGACAGTCCGACTCTAGATCCGAATACTGAGCTTTCAGAAGAGTTGTCTGGTACAATCACCAAGTGTCTGGAGGTATCTGCTGGAAGCTCGGAGGAGGTTGTGACCACTTTTCAAGGAGCTAGCAAGGTCTCAGGTAAGATTAAATCATTTCTTTTGAGAGTAGGGATTTAAATCTGCAGGTTGGTTGAAAACAAGTACCACCTTTTTTTAAAGAACAAGGTCTAGGTCAAGTGTTTGTTGTATTTGAGAGGCCAGTGAATGTGGGGTTGTTTGCAAGGTTCCAGTATTAGTAACTGTAGCCCCATCAGTATGTCAGAGGCTGTTCCATAACTCACTCTGTTTCTTTTTGTTTCAACTGGACATCACCTGGTAACCACAAGGGGAGTGTCTTTTCCCTTACTTTACTTCCAGACCATCATAATAGTTTTTTTTTTTTTTCCACAAACAGAAACCTGATTGGTGACACTTGACATTTCATAGCCTGGCAGTAACTTGATCTACTTCCTAGTTAAGCGTCTGGCTCTTGTAAATTGTATGACTGCATGAAATTGTGCAGTAGGAGTATGGAAGGTTCTTCTGTCACCTTGGAAGTGTGAGCTGACACAGTTGAAGGAAATCGCACTAATAATGCCGGATGTTTGCCCTCGATGTTGTCCTGATCCAACAGATGAGGCGGCGATCCCAGTTACGGCTGATGTGCGTCTGGCTCCAGCAGAGTGCTACTGGAGCACCTCGCGGGAGAAGGCAGTGAAGCTGAGACGGGCCGAGTCCGGCCCAGGCTCCGAGCCTCCGCTCACCGTCCATCAGATGTTTCAGGCCACCGTGGATAAGTATGGAGATCACCCAGCCCTCTGCTGGAAGAAAGATGGAGCTTGGGAAAAACTGACCTACAATGGATATCGACAGCACTGTCGGACCGCAGCCAAGAGCTTTCTGAAGGTACTTGGATTGATGTACATCAAGCTGAAAATTGGGGGCGGGTTTGTTTTGCCTAATCGTTCAAACTATAGGTAGAGTACCTTGGGGGGGCTTTTTAAGGTTTTTTTTTTTTTTTTTTTTTTTTTTTTTAACATTCATATGAATCATTTACAAAAGTTGTCCACTTTAAAAACTGGTTCTCACATCAGTCTAAAGGGTCTATAGAAGGTCTACATTTCTTCACACGTTGAAAGCTGGGTTTGTTGACCATCTAGCGGCCTTGAGGATAGATCTGAGAACCACTCTTTTAGAAAATGATTAGCGATTCTTTAACAGCATCACTCCAAAAACTTTAGATGCCTGTATTTTATAGAGTCCTACATATTGTTTAATGTTTCCCTGAGACCCACCTTCATTAGGAAGGATTTTGCATAAAAAGTTTTAATACTGAATACATTTAAGTCTAATAAATGAACAGTAAATATGCAGTTAAAGGATTTATGTTTCCCTGAGAAAGACATGCCATTGATTCTGTGATATTTATCAAATGCATACCTTGGATAATGCTTTTTAGTCCTTTTTAGTCTTTAATGTTCTTAGTGTATGGAAAGCCCATGAATTAGTCATTTTAAGCTCAGTTGCTGTCTCTGATTTTGTTTTATGATGTATAATTAACAATGATATTGGTAACAGTTGCAGCATGTATGCGACTCATAATCAATAACTTTCAAAAGATATTACAGTTACAGCATGAACACATTTTTAGCCTTAAGTATATAATTTTGTCTGCACTGGGTGGGGTGTGCATATCTTCCTCTCCAGGAGTCTCATCTGTAAACGTCTGGTGTGTGATTTGTATGTAACAGTGTGTTCGTGCTTGGTTTGTGTTTGTGCTCTGTAGTTGGGATTGGAACGTTTCCATGGCGTCGGTATTTTGGGCTTCAATTCTCCGGAGTGGTTCATCGCGAACGTTGCCGCCATCCTGGCTGGGTACTACTCCTTAAATTCTGTTTGTATACTTACATACTTTTTGTCTCCATTTTGTATTCAGATACTCTTATCTGTACTGATTTATAGGTCAAGGTTTTTTAAAAAAATATGCTGATGCATGGCATCAGTGGTAAAAGAATGCAAGATCTGATCTCTCTTTGTTCTTCAGAGGACTTGCTACAGGAATCTACACCACCAATTCTCCAGAAGCCTGCCAGTATGTAGCACATAACAGCAAAGCCAACATCGTGATAGTTGAAAACAACAAACAGCTTGCGAAAATCCTCCAGGTAAATGATGCTCAGATTTTTAAAAGGATTGCCACTCTTAACTTTTGGTTTTCTAATGTAAATTTTTTTTTTTTATTTAGGTCAGAGACCAGCTACCACATCTGAAGGCTATCATTCAGTACAAAGGTGAACTGGAGACAAAGTTGGCAAATGTCTACACGGTAGGTTTCCACATTTAATTACAGGGAAGTTCCAAAGAAACCTGTTTTTTAATCTGCGCTTGAATGCATACCAGAATTTTCGGCACACCATTCATTGCCTAAATAAGAGTTTTCTGGTCCCTGCTACGGTAAACAGTCTTATACTTGTGTAACCATACACTTCACAATACAATATCTATTGTGTTTTTTCTTTAGTACAATTAATGTTTAATTGAAAATAGGGTGTACAAATACGCATGTTTCAAGGTTTGATACGATTTTTGAGTCTGAGGGCAGGAGAGTTGGTGGATTAGCAGGAGAATTAGTGGATATTTTACACTAAGTCGATTGGTTTTGCTTCAATAAAAACAAAATCTCTCCAATAGGGCTTTTTGAATGCATAAATACCAACCCGCCACACTTCACTGTAATAGGTTGCGCTCGGATGCCTAGTTTTGATCTTTGAGGATCAAGAGAAATGGCAAAGTAAAGTGAGAATTAGCGATACAGTTCCAATAGCATTTCAAATTCGATTTTTCAATATGTACTGAAATCACTGAGGTGGTGTTTTTTCTCTGGCAGACGGGCATGTTTAAAAATGAAAAGTATTTTCCTGTTCATTCACAACATTGCTGGCTCCTCCTGTGTAGAGAGGAAATGCATTTTAAATGTGGGCTGTTCTTTCAGTGGACTGAGTTTATGAAGCTTGCTGAGGGTGAGTCCGATGCCCGGCTGGACGAAGTGATCGACAGCCAAAAGGCCAACGAATGCTGCTCCCTTATCTATACCTCAGGAACCACGGGAAACCCCAAAGGGGTCATGCTCAGTCATGACAATGTGAGTAGTCCTGTACCGCCAAAAAACAGGCTTTTAAAAATAAAATGGGAAACGTTCTTCCGCACACTGATGGTTTTGACGTTAGAACAGGCCAATTTGGCAAGTTAGATTTTCTATTTGGCTTCAATTTGGTTTTATATTACTGAAACCTGGTTGGATGTATCAAAGCCTTGTTAAAAATAGTGTTTAAATCAAACTAAATAAATTCCTTCTTTTGAATTTCTTCCTGCCAGCTCACCTGGATCTCATGGGCTGCGGGGCTCATGGTTGATGTGATCGAGGGCCAGGAGAATTTGGTGAGCTACCTGCCCCTCAGTCATGTGGCAGCCCAGATCAACGACCTGTGGATCTCAATGAAATTTGCAGGCACCACTTACTTTGCTGAGCCAGATGCTTTGAAGGTTAGCATTTATTTCACTTATGAAGTAATACAGTCATTCTCTCCATGACAGCATGCATTTGTAAAAATACAGGTCACAAATAAAAAAAATTATTTTGGTTTCCTAAAGAACCTTCAAATACATTCTTCTTTAAAGAACCATTGTTTTAAAGAAGAAAGCATTAAAAGTTTAAAGAACATCCATATAAGGTTATATTCCAGCTAAAGTTTTTTTTCCCAAGATGTTCCCAAATCAATATCCATGTAGAAACCTAAAAATAATCATTGTAATTAATTGTTTTTGGTTTTATAAGCTTTGGTTTGTTGATGGTGCTGATTTCTGTTACATCCCAAACACATCCCAATATTCATCGTGACACACACATGGTGAAGAAAAAACATGAGTGGATTTGATCTTCGCTTACAGTGTTGGTTCTGTGCTGTAATTATTATAACTTGACTGGATGCATTTGTAGGGTTCTTTGGCCAACACCCTGAGAGAAGTGAGGCCTACGACTTTTCTGGGAGTGCCGCGCGTGTGGGAGAAAATGCAAGAAGCAATGAAAGCCATCGGGGGAAAATCTTCCAACATGAAGAAAAGAATTGCTGATTGGGCCAAGAGTGTAGGACTTCAGACCAGTTACAACACCATGAATGGGTATGTTTTGGAGTAAATCACTAGTTTTTGTGTATTTTCTTTAAATGTTACAGTTTGGAGTGTGAATCTCAAAGCACCTCACGAAGTGAATTTCAGTTCAGGGTGCCAAGATGCATATATAAAATAATCATTTACGGATACCTGATTGATTCATTTCTTTGGTCCAAAGGGAAAAATCATTAGATGTCAGGTTTTAAAGTTTGTTCAGTGCTGGCATACAGCGTCATAGTTTGAATTTTCTCTCCAGCCATGTTGTGATGCAAAAGAGATGTACACTGATCAGACACAACAGGTAAAGTGAATAAAATGATCTTGTTACAGTAACACCAGGGAGTGGGGTATATATATTAGGCAGAAAGTGAAAAGTCAGAAGCAGGAAAAAATAACCTGTGACTTTGACGAGGGGCAAGCTCTGATGTCTGGCTCAGAGCATCTCCAGAGCAGCAGGGCAGGGTTTCTGTATGCAGTGTCTTTTTAAAATCCAAAAGTGGTCCTAAGTAGGACAACTGATGAACCAACAGCGGAGGCATGGGTACCCAGAGGTCATTATAATGTGCCTCAAAATTCTAATCTGTGCTAGATAAACTCACATCTTACAAGACTCAAAGCATCTGCTACTAACATCTTGGTGCTAGAAACCACCTTGTGAAGGTCTTGTTGAGTTGGTGCCTCAATGAGAGCTGTTTTGGGGGCTAAAGAGAGGTGCGTGTGTGTGTGTTAGCGAATACTGATACATTTCATTTAAACTAAAAAAGTTTCAATTTAAGCCGAAGTCTATGTAAAATGCTGGTTTTTACATTGTGTTTTGATTAGGGCTGGGCATAATCTTATTGCACTTTTGTTCATACAGCAGTGCTTTAAAAATAAAGGTCCCCAGTACACCACTACTTTTGAATTCATTATTTAATTTTGTGTGTAACAATGCGATTAATCGCAATTAAAAATGTTAATCATTGCCCAGCATTTGTTTTGATACTACAGACAAGACTGTGAAGATTAAATGACTTTCTCTAATATTCTGTAATAATCCAGTTTTGTCTTTTCTGAATGGCTGAAGGCTCTTGTGTTTTAATTTCCAGTCATTCCTCTGTGCCTTGGGGCTATATGCTGGCCAATAATCTGGTCTTCAAGAGAGTGCGGGCTGCCCTGGGGCTGGACCGCTGTAGGGCCTGCTATACAGGGGCTGCTCCCATCACCAAGGATACGCTGGAGTACTTCATGAGTCTCAACATTCAGATTCTCGAGCTGTATGGCATGAGCGAGAGCACGGGACCACACACTCTGTCATCGGTCAACAGCTTCCATATTATGAGGTGACTTTCTGATGTCAATCTCTGTATTTAGTGTTTTTGCACATGTTTATAATACAGTACTACTGTTCATGTCTATAGAACAGTGTTATAGGTTCTTAAAGAAAGGTCTCAATAACATTTGTATATTTGTCATCTCACAGCTGTGGTAAGGTGATACCAGGCTGCAAGACCAAGCTGGATAAGCCAGATGAAGAAGGCACCGGGGAGGTGTGCTTCTGGGGCCGGCACGTCTTCATGGGCTACCTGGACATGCCTGACAAGACAGAGGAGGCGCTGGACTCGGAGGGCTGGCTGCACTCAGGAGACCTGGGAAAGCATGACTATGACCAGTTCTTGTACATTACCGGCCGGATCAAAGGTGGATCATTATGTGGATCACTTTGACCCCAGTAGTGTAGGTCTTTGTAGATTTGATCTGAAATGAAGGTATTAGTTATGAGTCTCCAAAGTGAAAAAGTTATAATGAGCAGGAGACACAGGTAATAGTGCTGAAGTCCTTTTTCACCAAGATTTTTTAAACTTTTTACAATACTTTGCACATCTTGTGTTCGCTTGTTTTTAATACACAAGTGGTGTAATTCTTGTTACCAGGGCTGACAACAGGGCAATTTGTTGTTGTTTCTTTGTTTTATAGAACTTGTCATCACCGCTGGAGGAGAGAATGTCCCCCCAGTGCCCATCGAGGATGCACTTAAGGAAGAAGTGCCCATCATAAGCAATGCCATGTTAGTGGGAGACAGAAAGAAATTCCTGTCCATGCTTCTCACCCTAAAAGTAAGGGCCACACACTTTTACAGCACTTACTGTGCTTTTTTGTTAATGATCTGTCCTGAAACTTGTGTGTGCTCAAACTGTAAGGGTTTTTTAAATAAAACAGTCTGAATGTAATGTAATGTAATCTGAACATTGAAATATGACCAACTATAATAGCAAGATAGTGTTACCACAACCCTGTCCAGCTTAGCATGGTTGGAAAACTCAGTTAAAGGATTCCTGTAAGTGCGGTTTTCATTCTTCAATACAAGGCATTAGAACGTCATTGTTGAGTTCCAAGACATGAATTTCGTCTTGGATTTAAGTGCGGGATCAGTGCTGAACCTTTATTGAACATTCTTTTTAGTCTAGGATTAAACCTTATCTGGGTCTGGGAAACTGGCCCTTCTCTTCCGCATCCTAGAAATAAATGGTCTTTCTTTATTTATTGTTTTAAACATTGCTGTAAATGTTTGGTTTGTAGCTTAGCATGGTCTGAAAATCAGTTTTCATTTGAATGACTCAGCACCATCATTCGGTTATTTCTAAACTAAGGCTGTGAACGTTTGGAGCTGTGTCGTATGTTTCGTCATATTAAAGTGAAACCCCTGTTCTGCAGTGTAAGACTGATGAGAACGGTGATCCCACGGATGAGCTGAGCCCAGTGGCAGTGGATTTCTGCCAGCAGCTTGGAGTCACTGCCACCAAAGTGTCTGAAATCATCAACAAGAAAGAGCCAGCTATTTACAAAGCCATTCAAGAAGGTGTGGACAAGATCAATGCCAAAGCCACGTCCAACGCTCAGAGGGTTCAGAAGTGGACTGTCCTGGCACAGGACTTCTCCATTTCTGGGGGTGAACTTGGTAAGATTTTTCATTTCAGTTTTCTAACCAATCACAGTCATGGGCAAAGATTTAATTTCTGGTTTATTGAGCCATATGGATGGGGTTCTACTACTATGGTAAATAATACTGAACACGCTGATGGAGGACTTTTTTGTATTATTATATGTATTTATTTTAATGTTTGTCTTTTTATAAGCAAATACGTTTTTAGTGTCAAACACTTTTTAAACGAAATGTTTGCATGGTGCTGGTTATCCATGACTACAGTTACAGTTACTTTACTTACAAAGGGCTTTCGATTGAGACATGATCTTTGTGCGAACATTATACACACAAAACTGCCCCATTGTTATTTGAAGAGGGTTTAAACAGAAATATGCAGACAGTTTAGGTCTGGAAAAAAGACTAGACGCCTCGGGACCTAAGCAATAGTTTGACTCTTTTCTCAGAACAGTGTGTCCATTTCAGTAGTAAAACAGGTCAAAGATTTTTTGAAAACAAAAAGTTCTTACTTTTTTTTGGGATGGTCACTACAATTTACACTGGTCTTTCACTAGGAGAACATTGGAAACTATTTACAGAACTGTATAGTCCTGATATATGTATTTGCACAGTGTGTCTGTAGTAGTACAGTCTGAAAATAAAATACTGATGTCAAATGGAAAGTTCTGAAATTACTTTGGCAGCAAACATGGAGTTAGACCATTAGACCACTACTGCCATTTAATACAATGGAATCACTTGATCACTTGTTTTATTAATAATGGTTGAATTCCTGTATATAACCTGCACTGTTGTGCAGGTCTCCGTGCTGTTTGTGTGTCTAAAGTGAAGTATCTCCACACATGGTGTGTGTCTGTCTTCTCTGCTGCAAGTCTCTTCTTGTGTCTCGTGTTTAGAGTCCCCTCGCGGTACTGACACCCTTTTATGAAGGGGCCATAATTGGTTAAACCAAGGAACGAGTGTCAGTATAAGCCAATCAGAGGCAGAGATTGCATTGCATACACAAGCGAGGGCAGAGAGAGAGGCAAAAATATATATACATACATACATACATACATACACACACACACACACTAGGACATTAACACAAAAGTCGACTACAGAGGCACAAGTGGACGGCCCTGGGAGAAGTCGACTAGCTGTGTGTTTTTTTTTTTGCCCCCCTTTCTCTGCGCTTGGTTTTGTACTCAATTCAATCTCTGCCTCTGATTGGCTTACGCTGACACACGGTTCTTGGTTTAACCAATTATTATAGTCGTTAATGCCTTAATATACATATACAGTAACCCCTCAGTTTTAAGTGGATTCAGTCTAACGCGGATTTTTCTGAGAACCCAGTCCAGCGGTGGCAGCAATACACTGAAAAGTTGTCAAACGGCATAAAAAGAAGAAACTTGCAGCAGCATGTAGCATGACTGATCCGTATTTTGGCCTCGTATTTTAGCGTCCTCGTATTTATCTCAGTTTATTTAGTATTAGTAAGCTGTGCCCTGTCTAAACCTGTGGGTAGGGGTATATTTAGGGTTTACACTATAAAAATACAAATTTTTAGGCTTTTTTTTTCTACCAAAACACATACGCAGGTGCTCTTGGAATGTAATCCCTGCGAAAAGTGGGTGATTACTGTGTGTATGTGTATGCGGAGTGCAAAACCTCTTAATTTCTTATTTGTTTCTTTTACAGGGCCTACTATGAAGCTCAAGAGACCAGTTGTTGCAAAAATGTACAAAAAAGAAATTGACCACTTTTATGGTGAATAGTGTCTCATAATGTTGGACTTTAACTTGAGAAGGTGGTAAACTGGATCAAAACATCCACCCTCCAGTTACCTTTGTATTCTTCAAATATCAGGTTTTCCTCACTCCGTCTCACAGACAGCTCACCTGACTGTCTCAATATTTAAACTCTCAATGTTTGTACATAGTAATCTCTGCTGTTGACTGCACTCTTTGTCCATAATGAGCTCACATGTACTTCTGTACTGTATCTGTGGGAAAACAAAACGCTAATTTAACTTCTGGGCTCAGTAAATTGTTATTCTACCATTTGAAGTAATGGTAGCCCAAAATGCTGCTTGATGTCTAGTGAAACCTAGAAGAATTTTGTAAATATTTAAAGGTGTGGCAGTTGGACAGTAAGTAAATAACCTCAGAAATGACTTTTTCTTCCAGTCACAGTTCAAAAGTCTAAGAGCTGCGCGTAGTCCTCACTAAGATTATCATGCTGTCAATGCAATGCTACGATTTTACAGTCCTTTAGATTTATTTAAGAAAACAATCCTTAAAGTTATTGAAATAAATGCAACATTTCTACATGCAGAATAACTCCTGATCTTTTTTTAAGTGTTTAACTATTTAACAGTAAATGAACATTAATGGATGAATGTTAACAAGTACAGGTAAAGGAACAGTTCTGTCAAGGGGTGGGATATATGCTATATGGACAAAAGTTTTGGGACATGCAATTATTGAATTCATGGGGCCCCTTACTTCCAGTGAAGGTTATTTTAACACTTCAGCAGACAAAAACATTCTGAACACCATGCTTCCAACTTTGTGGACACAGTTTGGGGACGAACATTTTCTATTCCAGCATGACTGTGTCCCAGTACACAAAGCAAGCTCCATAAAGACATGCTGGATGAGTTTGGTGTGGAAGAACTCGACTGGCCCGCACAGAGCCCTGACCTCAACCCCATCCAACACCTTTGGGATGAACTGGAATGCTGATTGTGAGTCGGGCCTTCTGATCCAACATCAGTGTCTGACCTAATGCTCTAAAGAATGAAGAGTGGAAGCTGTTACAGGTGTCCCAATATTTTTGTCCCTGTGGTGTACAGTCAGTTTTTAAAGCTGTGTTGAAAGCACGTAAAGTAGAAAAAGCCGAAGGATCTGAGAAACGGTTCTCTGTTCCATGGAGGTCCTTTCTTCAGTTTACAGGACTTAAAGCAGTTTCCTCTGGGAGAAAAAAAAAAATGCTGATTCCGACTTAATGGATCTGCTGCAAACGTCTTGGTACCAGATACTGCAGCACACATTCAGAGGTCTGGTATAGCCTGAACAGGCCAGAGTTGATGAGATGGCACGAGGGGTTGGTTTTACTGTTGGGGCTGATGTACAATGAAGTCAGCTGAGAGATTAGCCCACACATAACAGCGCAGACTACATTTTCTGAGTTAAAGATTACATTAAAGAAGCAAGATTATATTACACCGACCTACTTGCATTTTTTATATTCAGCTGCAATACCTGTTTCAAGTGCATTATGCCTTCATAATAGAGGTTGTCATTCATTATGAATTCATTGATAGAATAATTCTAAAGATCAGTCTGGCTTGAGTTTCACCTCTCGTGTTCAGGTCAGGAAAATTACAGTAATTGAGTTTACAGGAGAGTCTTTAAAGCTGTTCTTTCAACAATCACATGCTTGAAGGAGAAAGATGAGCCATGTGAGCTTTCACCTTTCTACACGGAGAAGCAAGATAAAGAGCAGACTAAAGGTAACATGAGTACAAAGGAGGCGTGGAAGTGTGAAGAGTCTTGCACTTATCACCACAGTGTTTTGAAGAGAAAACATTACTGATGTATAAAACCAAGCATAGGACAAATAGGATACAGTCCAACTGTACATCAAATGCACTTGGATGTTTATTAGAACCAATTCTGCTTACCATATATAAATAAGACCTGAAATGAAAGTACTGGGTCTTTAATCAGCCTGATAAATAGTTGGTGTGTTTTTTTTTCTATGCTTAAGAATGCTGTAAGCCCAGTGTTACCAAAGAATCATCTTTAGGATAGTAGATTATAGCTAGATATGTTTTAGATACATTTTTGTTAGAATTTGGCAAGTATGAGAGGCTCTGTCACCATCTTAAGCAATAAACAATTTCAAAAGAGGAGTTGGCCTCATAAACGCACTTTCTCAACAGCCTGGTTAAGACTCTTATGATTAGCAAATGTGCTATCAGTTATGGACACAAATGCCCTCTGATTATGATCTGTGAAGGACCTTCAGGCAGAAAAGTTAATGGACTTGGTTTAATAAACTGTCCTGACTATTGTGGTGCCATAAAAAAAGATTAAATACCTAAACTAAAACTAAAAATGACTATGAATTCATTCATATGAAACAGATTTTTTAACATCATTTAAATGTCACTTTTCTGCAACATTTGAAGCTGCAACATGAGTTTCACAAATTTCAGGGGGTTCATCCAAATCAACCAATAAATCAATCAATTAATCAACCTTTATTTTTGCTGTGAGATACATTGAGAGTAATCCTCATTTACATTGTAGCCGACCATTTATGGCACATAAAGGGAGTGAAAATATATATATTTATTTATTGGAATGAGTTTAATTTGATCAACTAAAACCAACAGATCTAATTGAAGAAATAAAAACAGTGTAATGGAAATTATGTTTGATGCTTCTTGACCCCCAATAATGCTTTATGCTCTTAGACCTTAAGAAGACCCCACGCTTGTTTAAATGATTTGTGCTGTTCTACAAACTGCACTTAAGGTGACTTTGAGGAGGGAAGGTGCTGATCTTCAATACATTAGGTGTACAAGTGTTTGTGGAACATTTATCCCCAGATAAGGAGTGGTTTTTACTGTGTACTAGCATAAGAGCTATAAAAAGAGTCAGAGATGATACTGACGTTGTCTCATCCTGCAAAATGCATGCTTGCAAAGAGAATAAACCATGAGTTTGCAACCAACAGAGTGTGTTCGGTGTTCTTTTACCATTCATTTGAGTCAAGTCTGAACACAGTACAGTGTGAACAGTGAACTTCTTTCTCTGTAACCCATTCACCAAGTCAAGCAGTGGGCTGCCACCACCTAGGGGAACCCGGGCAGCAGTGTGTGGGGCCAATACCTTGCTCAAGGGTACATCCACTAAACAGACAACCAGAGACTGAAATATTTGATAAAAAATAACCTAATAAAAAATTTAAACTAAAATCTAAAATGCAACGGTTGGACAAAATAATGAAATTATTGTTTTATAATTTCACTCTCTTCACTCTGTGTGCTGTGCTGGGATGTGTTCACATGCTTCTCTATTCATAAACTGTGCTTTATACCTTAAATGGAAAACTATTAAACCATTAAGTGTAAATAAGATTTATTCAGTAAAAAACGAATAAAATTGAGAAAATATTTCAAAAAGGGAATGTAATTCTATTAAATGTAATAGTTGCAGAGCCATTTTGAAAGTCATAGTGTAGCTTTATTTCATTGCAGGCAGAAAATACAAATTAATTTGTTTGATAGAAATATAGAAATATACTGAATGCATACTGAGTGCCTTTAAAAGCACTCTATAAATAAAACATATTATTATTTATCATTATTATTGTTATTATTAAATAAACAATGTTTTTATGGCGTTTTTTATATTAATCCCTAGTGTTTCCTGACAGTCCCTGGAGTAGCTGGTATGAAGTAATTCGTTTTTCTCGGATGACTTAACGTCTTTACATATTTAGCACATATCAGAAGCAGTTCGTGCTTGTATTTCAGAAAGTTTTTGCCTTTATAAGAAAAAGAAGTGATGAGTAAAAAAATACTGCACCCAGCTGTCTGTAAACATCCCATACCATACAATGGAGTCACTGATGGGTGGAGGTAGCTCAGTGGGTCAAATCCTACCTTCAGCAGATCACCACTGGGTCCCTGAGCAAGACCCTTAACCCCAAGCTTCTCCAGGGAGACTGTCCCCTGTAGTTGAGAATGAAAGTCGCTTTGGACAAAAGCGTCTGATAAATGCCTTAAATGTAAATGATGGAATTGGCGTCCTGCTGCCCCCTAGTGGTCATTAGTTTATCTTACACAAATTGAGAGCTGGAACCACCCCCTTCCAAAACCGACCAAATGAAACTCCCCGGTCTGTTCTCCCATACTCTTGAACGTCATCTTTGCAAAGGTTAATATGGTATCATTATTTACTGTATAAATACTCAGTATACATTTACTCTACGTCTGATAGGTCAATTTAAAACACTGTTGTCTAGATCAACACAAATCAAATGATGCTTTGTTTTTCTCCTGAACTCACTTTCAGTTCAGTTCAGTTCAATTCAACTCGTTTCCATTTGGTTCCACAGATTCCTAGTTTTGAAATCATTTTTCTATGTCCGTATATCCACCACACAAACCTGAGACAACAGACTTTCTTCGATAGCCCTGTCTCATCTTGGGATCTATTTTACTTTACCCACAGTTGACATATCATGCTGCGTCAGATGCTGCCTCTGTGAATCATATGACAACATCTTGTCTGCTTTTTAAATACAAATTTGCAAAAGAAAAGGTTCTCTTCCAAGAAGATTCACATTTGGTTTATACTTGGAATTGGCCACAGGCTCGTATTCAGAGAAACTTGAATGAATCATACTCAGATGTAGATGAGTGTAGCATTAGGAGTCTAGCCCAAGTTCTCTTAACCCTTTAAAGCTGCACGTATCATATTTGATCCACGAGTTTCTAAGACATACACCGAATTAGTGAGAGCAATACTTTCATTGAAAACCTGTTGTATCTAT
>JBBPDB010123167.1:0-17548 GCA_037974465.1 Brachypetersius altus
GAGAAAAGATAAATTCTCAAAGAATTACTAGATGCAGTTCTGTATGAAAATTCAGTGCGTGTTTGCAAGGTCGCTCTAAAACCAGTATTTGGAGAAACACGAGTTTTGTGGCCAGAAAAGTTGAGTTGTGTTAAAATAAAAAATCCTTTCTTCGACCATATAGCTGAAGGAGAGGAGGCACTAAATTCCATCTATAATAATAATAATAATAATAATAATAATAATAATAATAATAATAATAATAATAATAATAATAATAAATGTAACTTAAGAACATTCTGAACACACATCTTCCTAAAAACGGGTTACTCTGGTATCTACTCACCATGGCAGCCATCATCATGTCTTGGTTGGCCTCCTCCTTCTTCACCCCGAGCTCCTTCTCCGCCGCTGCCAGCTGGTTCATCAAGTCATTCACTTCCTTATCCAGCTTCATGGTGTCATTAAAGGCCTTCTCTGCATCGGCCTTGGTTTTAGCCGAGCCCTGCCGAGGACAGAACAAACAGGAGTGTGAGCGGCTTCAGCGTCTCTAACCTATTAAACCCAGAGGATTTTTCCTGTTCTTCAAAACCTTACAGTGTGTACAAGCGTCTCATATCTCTTCCACTCTCACACACAGGATTGGGCTTCGGACATATTTTGGCATATCAAAAATAAAAATATATTTAGTTATTTTGACTTTAATATGAACCAGTAATATCCTGAACCTCTCCTTTTTATGACAGTGCAATATAATAATGTATGTACAAAGTTAAAAACAAATCTAAATAAGAGTAACACAACTTCAACATTGAACACAAGTTAAAGGTAAAATATGAAGATAGATTAGTTTAAGTCAAAGTGAAGTACAGAATAGCAGTTTTAGCCGCCCTGTGCTTTTGGCGCGTTGGCGCCTCGTTCAGGTGTGGAGGGTTAAGCACACCTGACTGGCAGGAGTTTTAGAACAGCCCATGTGAAAGTGTACCTTCTGGACACCGCTGGCGATCTTCTCTGCCTCCTCGGCTTTGGCCTTGGCCTCTTTAGCGTCGGCGGCTGCGTTCCCGAGCGCCCCCTCGGCCTGCCGCGTCTTCTCGTTCGCCGCGATGATGGTGGCGTTGATTTCTGGGATGCGCTTCATGGCATCCTCAGCGGCAGTCTTATTGTCATTTACTCTCTTATCAAAATCTGCAGAAACACACGGCAAGTCAGACCCACCCTCACAAACGGCAACTGGGTACAGGAGGTCCTCCGGTTACAGAAGTCTTGAGTTTACGATGCTTACGGCCAAAAAAGGCAAGTGTTTAGGTGTATGGCGTTAGTGTCATACTTACAGACGTGGTGGTTGTGTGTGATGGAACTAGTTTTGATGGGTGCGGTGGAAGAACACGCAGTAACGCAGTGTGTGAGTGAGGGAGTAGACACTCCCAGTACAGTGAACAAGTAAAATATATTTATGTCCTTTTCTTTTATCTGGGGCTACATCACGGTCATAGGAATGGATCCGTGTCGTAACCCGAGGACCCGCTTTACAGAGCATTAAACCCAGAGTGACATACTTGTAGTAATAAATGTAGCAGCCTAAATTTAATTACGCCTAAAACTAAACCTCCACCAGCCGTGACCCCCCTTTACCTCGGAGGTTGTTCAGGATGTCCTGGGCCTCTTTGTATGTGGACAAGCCTTTCTTCGCCGCCTCCTCTGCCAGGGCCTTGGCTGCGTCTGCCCTTGCCAGCAACTGATCCGCCGTCTGAACCGCACAGAAAAGTGTGTGAGAAGTAAAGAAGAGAACGTGGAACAGTCTAGCGTCTCCACACAGCTGTAGAATTATTTACCACAAGAAATAAAGAGACGTGAACGAGCTCCTTCCTGTGCTGGAACAGATTTATAAAGAAAAGGTATGGAAGATACATTCTGTATTCATTTACCAGAAGGCATGCGTTCAGGGCCTGGCTCTTTCATACAGTAGTTCAACATTAACCTTAATCAGACTGCAGGAGTCTATTATCTCCCCATCTTTCATCACTGTGCAATCTGAGCCTCCCTGCTGCTTGATTTTCACTCCAATGCGCCAGACCACACATTTATCAATTTCTGACAATGTTGTAAAGTTTTTTCTTCTAAAGGCACACAGTCACTCTGGTGTGAAAAGAGAATAATGAAACTATAAAAATGCAGGAAACACTGTAACGGCCGTACCTGCTGCTCGGTCTTGCCCTTCTCCAGAAGTTTGCGAACCTCGTTCTCTTTGCCCTTCAGGTCATCTCTCAGGTCATTGTACTCCTTCTCAGTCTTATCAATGAGCTTATCCAGGTCAGACGCCTCCTTCTTTATCTTTCCGGCCTCATCCTGAGGGAACGACATGGTATTTACAAACATTTTGGCATTTCTCATGATCGCACCTCATCACATCCAGACAAATCACTCGCCAGGACCTGCTGTAACCATCCAGGCTTTAAACCAGATTAAACCACATTTCAGTACATTTGTTTGGCAGACGGTTAAATCCAAAGCGACTTACAATCGGAGGAAACAAGTTTCAGGACAGTGTGAGAACCAGTGGAGAGTTCCAATGGCCAAATCTTAAAATAGTGAGAAGTGCAAGAAGGTGTGAGTCTGTTCAGACAAAGAGAGCAGCATGACTTCAGGTAGACAGCGCTTCAGGACAGGAGATGATCTCTGGTCTCCTTTGGCAGCTCATTCCACCAGCGGGGATCCAGAAAGAGAGCGGTCTGGACGTGGGAACCAGTACGAGAGCGGTCTGGACTGTGAACCAGAGTGAGACCGGTCTGGACTGTGAACCAGAATGAGACCAGTCTGGACTGGGTTTACCTTGCGTGTAGGGAGGGCAGAGCCAGATGATGTCCTTGGAGGAGTGGAGGGAGTGAGTAGGAACATCAGGCTGAATGATGGGATTAAGGTCGCTGGGTCCAGACCCAGAAGTCACTCTGTGGAACCCTAGTCGGGGTGATCGTGGTATAGTTGGTAGGAGATTTGCCACTGGACCAAAAGAATCCTACCTTCAGCACCACCACTGGGTTTCTGAGCCTTAACCCCAAGCTGCTCGAGGGAGACTGCCCCCTGTTGTTGGAAGTCGCTTTGGATAAAAGCGTCTCATAAATGCAGTAAATGTGAATGTAAGTGTCTGTGAGTTGAATTTAAGTCAGGAACCTCTGGGCCAGTAAATACGTCCCAGGACGTCATACCTCTAGTGATTTGACATCGAAGGGTGGTAGGCTGGTCAGGTTGGCGTAGATCTTCAGCGCTTTGTTTCCTGCCTCCTCTGCTTCTGCTTGTACCTTACTGGCCTGTTTCTCCAGGTTCTTGGCCAGATCCTTTGCATCATTGTACCTGAGCAATCATGAAATGTTTAGATATCCACAGTGGAAAAACAGAGTGTAAAAAATACATCTAAACACACTCACTTTTTGTTGAGTTCATCAATATCACTGTTGATTTTACTCTCTCCCTCCAGAGTCTTCTTCAGGAGGTTAAAGGCCTTGGTGGAAGTATCATTGGCTTCTTTTGCCGTCTTCTCAATTTGGTCAGCTTCCATTTTATGCCTATTTAGGGAATCAAAAATCATCAGTGAAGACAGTTTCATGTAATTAACAGTTTGTGCAACATTAACACAAAGTTATTCCTACTTCTCTGCCAGATTGCGAGCCTCTTCGGCGAGGAGTGTCATGTTGCTGGGGTCTCCGGTTGAGGGTGGAACTTTGATGTCCTGTGAGAAAAGCAGGTTCTGGTTCTGACACTTATTTAATACAGTTTATACTAAGCGATTATTACAACTGCACTGGTTCATAATAAACAGACTGCTGAACTGGGACTCACCACTTTACTGATGGCGTCCTTGGCCTTGTCCAGCTCGTCTCTGGCCCGGTCGATGAGCTTCTCCGTCTCTCGTACCCGGTTCCGCGCCTTGTCCGCCAGAGTACCGGTGTTGTCCACAGTGCTCTTGATGTTCTGCAGGCGGTTCCACTGGGTTGTCAGAGTGCCGTTGATGGTCTTAAGGCGATCTAAGAGGCCTCTGTCCACATCTACAGAATTAAAAAGTGAAAATATAACAACAGATCAGAAATGAGGAACAGTGTTCAGAGTAAAGAGTTCTGACTGTAAAGATTGGTTCTAGACTGTTTTACACCGGTTCAGACTAAAGAGCTTCAAACACACCCAGAAACCAGCAGGACTGAATCGGGCCAAAGGCGCAACAAATGGTAAACTGTTGTCATACGGTTTGTGTTGAATTCTCAAGGTGCCGGACATCATGCCGAATTTTTAACGCGCAAATGAACTTAAAGAACAAAACCGAACAAGCGTCTTCTGTTTTAGGTTTTAGAAACAAACAGAAAAAACACAAGAACCCGGAGAACTTTCAGGATAGTCTCCGACCACAAGAGAGAGGGGCTTCAGAGAGCGGCCGAGCGGCGACGCACTGAGAGAAAGAGTAGCAAACAAAGAACGCATAGGAGAACCAACATTGGTTCTAGACGGTTATATTTACTGAAATCAGAATTTACTGATACACACTGGTTCTGAGGGTAAACACCTGGTTCTGGTTCTGAGGGTAAACACCGGTTCTAGACTGTTTTACACCGATTATATTTACTGAAAGTAAAGCCCTGAGGGTTATTAATAGTAATAGTTACAGAATCGTATGGATCCTTTACCTTTGCTGGACTGAGCCTCTCTCAGTAAATCCATGATGGCTTTCTCAGCTTCTTTCAGTCGGTCCTCGAAGGCCTTGTCGCTCACCGTGTCTTGACTGCCCAGGTTGTCTATCAGCGTCTGCAGCTCATGGAGTTTCTGTCTCTGCTGGTTCACCTGCACAGCAGACAGAGAAGGCACTTCTGAGTTGTGTCTAATTTGAATATTCTCTTAGGTTTATATGATCCTTTCTTTGCAGTTTTTCCATTCAGCTGTGGATCGAAGTTCATCACACGTTTCTGGGAAGTTTCACATGCGGCTAGTTTGTCTAAAAACACAAATTAGATAAAGGAATCGAACAATCGCTTATAAACTCATTTGATTTCACAATTGCTGCATTTGGTCAAAGTTGTATTGATGCACACATTTACTTTACAAGCTCCTCACACACACACACACACACACACACACACACACACACACACACACACTTTTCATTAGAGATCAATATGGACAGAATACCAATACTGTGATTTTACTGCTACGCTCTCCTGTGTTGTCAGTATTACAGAGACCGATGACACGATTTATTGTGCAGCTCTCGAATAAACGCTCCAGTGCTCTGGAATAATTCTGACAGTGGGACATTCCAGAGCTTAAAAACTATGGAGCTCTGTGGGACCCATCTAGGATCAAACAGACCACACCAACAGGTTCATGGATGTGAGCTCGTATTAAATTCAATATTGCGATATCAGTACTGCACAGACCAATATCGTGATAATAGACGATATATCGTGCAGCCCACAGAAGCATCACTTAAAGGCAGCCGCGCTCTCTCCTCTGACCTTGTCTCTGACGAGGCTGTAGCAGTTGGGGCACTGCTGGCATCCGGGAGTGGAGCGGTTGTAGAAGTAGTTCTCCTCACACATGTCGCATCGAGCGCCCACGAAGCCTGGGCGGCACTCACAACGCCCGTCGTCCTGGCACTGTGCCGTCCGCGAGCCCTCGGGGTCACAGTCGCAGGCTGGGGGGAGAGAACTTTCTCAAACCGGAGTTTCACCAGGAAAGTGCAAAACATTGTGATTCCACACAATAACCTTTCATTACTGGGTTTAAATCTTTATCGTCATGTGCATCATTATCTTATCATGTCAATAATCTTATAGATATATACACACACAATACTGCACAGTATTCTTACTGGGTACTAAACATCATGTGCAACTGCTGTGAAATATCAGTACCTATATCAATATTACTGATCAATACTGATCAACATTGCAGTTCAATATTAATGAACTACTCCTGATCAATATTACAGTAACAGACTCCACTATTACTGTTAAGGCAATTATTGATCTGTAGTATTTATATTAATATTTATAGTTTAGAGTATTTCAAACTGACTGGATTATTGGGTTCATTTAGACTTCATATTAACACTGTTCTGTGTGTGTGGTAACAGAAGCATCTGTTCTGCTCTGCCTGTGAGAACCAAGGGAAGGTTCCTCACGTTTGCAGCCGGAGGAGCTGAAGCCGAAGAAGTTGACCTCGCAGCGCTCGCAGTGTTGACCTGTGACTCCGGGCTGGCACTCGCACTGTCCAGTCACGATGTCGCAGTGGCCGTTAACGGAGCCAATTGCGTTACAGTTACACCTGAAAACGATCACACACACACAGACGTTAGAACACTCTAGAATGCTCCATATGGCTCCAGCGGCGGCGGGCTGGGGATTACCGTTGGCAGCCGCGGCGGCTCTGCAGGTTGTAGAAGCCGGGCTCGCAGGCGCTGCAGTCGCGGTTGATCACGTGGGGCAGACACTGGCACTGACCCGTCACCTTCATACACGAGGTCTCCTCATTCACCGTCCCCAGCGGAGAACAGGAGCAGGCTGGAGGAGAACCGGGGAGCAGTTAGAACATCCTCACACTGTCTGATACTGTGGCCTGGATTACTTCAGCACTAAGCTCCACTCGAGACCCACAGTCTAGTTTAAAGTAGCTTTGCCCCATTTCTCTAAGGGGACACAGTAGCTGCACATTATCTGAATACGTTTCATTTCCAGTCCGTTGTAACTGTACTGTACCTTTAATATTTAGAATATAGTTTAGGTGGGTCGTTCACGGTGGCGCCACGGCGGCTCGCCTTCTCTCTACTCACGTTTGCATTTGTCTGCTAGGTTGCTCTCCAGGGCGTTGCCAAAGAACCCGTCCTTACAGCGGTCACAGAAGAACCCGTTTGTGTTGTAAATGCACTTCAGGCATTCGCCCGTCTCTCGGTCGCAGTTGCCCACAGCGTTCGGGTCGATGTTGTTGCTGCATTTGCAGGCCTGACAGGCGCGGACCGGGCCACGGGTGCCCAGAGGGTTCCCGGAGTAACCGTCGTCACACAGCTCGCAGCGCTTACCTGCACACACAGCAGAGCCTCAGCACTCGTCTACACAGCTCGTATACATGCGACCCAGTGCAGGGCGTCCTTAACCATCACTGAGGTCTTAGCCTGAGCAACTAACAGCCAATGACTACAAATTTCTCTGATCTGGTGAAGTTAATCAGCTCCCGACCCTAATTAATGAATAGCCTGTCAGGCTGAGATTCATGAAGATACACGTTTCTGCTGTACCTGTTGTGCCAGTGGGGCAGTTGGTGCACACCACATCTTCCGTTTTGGGCACGACTGCACAGGTCGCGCCCGCAGGACATGGACAGGGCTTGCAGTCAGATGGCGACCCGACTGTGGCATCGCCATAGAAACCATCCTTACACCTCTCACAGCTCATGCCGGCTGTGTTGTGCTCGCAGTTACACATTCCTGCAATGAAAGAGAGAATGATCAGTGGTGCACTCCGTTGCTTTAATTACTGGGTTTAAATCAGTGGTGCACTCCCTTGCTTTGCCACAAGAGGGCAGTGTTAGCCCGACAGAAGCCCAGCTGAGACTGCTGTGAAACGCTATTCCATGTGTCTCTAATCTCGTGGAGGTGAATGCGGTCAGACCGGACGAGGGACCGACCTGTTGCGGAGTCGCAGGTGTCGCTGTGCCCATTGCAGTGGCAAGGCTCGCAGGGGCTGTAGAGGCCGAGCTCGGGCCGGCTCCTCCGGTACCCCGGCGTACACTGACCACAGTGCTGCCCGCTGTAGCCCTGAGGACACGAGCACTTCTCCACCCAGCGGGCAGGAGCGCCAGGAGCGCCGCGCCGTGCACTCACCAGAGACACGTTATCGAGGTAACCAGCACCTACAAACACACACAAAACGTTCAGTTTATGTCACAGACCAACATTTAGCACACCTAATTACTTTACTGTTTAATATTGACACTATAATTATATGTACTGAGTGTAACCACAACAAACTTTCGTTCTTCTTCAATTTTATTAGTAATTTTACTCCACCTGTTTTGGCCGGTGCTTTTTGACGGAGCATTTCATTCCCACAAAAAATGTCAAATCAACCGATTATATCCAGCGTACTGCACGGCTTCAGATTTTTGATAGATTGACCAGAGGCCAAGTATTAATCATTTAAAAAAATTGATTTGTGTGGTGAAGTCGCCTCTAAAATGCATGAGGAGAGAGAGTGGAGAGGCGAGTCGCTTTAAAGTGTGCAGAGGAGTGAAATCTACCGCAGCTGCAAAGTCACAAAATGTCGAGCAACAAATTAGTCAAAAAAACAGCAGATTCATAAAGAGACTTCAACACTGAAGCAAATGTTTGTTGGTGTAACTGAGAATAATCAGCCTGTGAACAGCCTCCACCCGTTTTCAAGAGATAGCGGTTCTCTCCACCCATTTACAAGAGAGAGCGGTTCTCTCCACCCATTTACAAGAGAGAGCGGTTCTCTCCACCCATTTACAAGAGAGAGCGGATCTCTCCACCCATTTTCAGGAGAGAGGATTTGGGAGGAACAGTGGATACGTACTTCTCTCACTGTAGGTCCCACGGATCTTGATGGAGGTGAGGTTGTGGAGAAGCTTCTGGAAATCTGCGTGTGTGAGCGCTGGAGTCCAGGGATAGTCTGGAGTCGGATGCAGCCTGTCGAACACAACACGCAGATTAGACTGAAATCACATATTTACAGAGAGAAAAAAAAACACATTCATCGTCCAAGAGTTTAACGTCCCTCTGGAGTTCCTGCGGTCACCGAGACCCAACTCTGACCCAGGAGAGTGAAAGCGGCTGCATACGGACAAAAATATCAGTTCTGATACATTAAAGTGCCACACACTGCGGTCGCAATTGGTTGAGGGTTTTTCTGCATATTTCAGAGAGTTTTCTGTGCAGAACATGGTGATTAAGATTCTGTGTAGTTTTAGTTTCAGCCGAACTGAGAAATGTCCCACCTGAAAACAAAAGTCTGCCTTTCCTCTCCTGGATACGAATTCCCCTGGGCGATGAGGGGCACGGCCGTCCGAAGTCCCGCCCCCTCCAAGATCACGTCCTCGGCTGAAAGCCGTGTGTCGCGTCTCTCCACGCGGAAGTTCAGCGTCAGGTTCTGGCCGTAGCTCAGCAACTGGTTACCCAGGAACTTCCCTAAACATAAAAACATTCCGTAACTAAAAACTCAGCGAACCATGTTTGGATTTTCTGTTTCCAGTAATATTTCAAATGGCATTTAGTGCTAAATGGAAGTTGTTTGTTTTTGACACTCAGACTGATTGAACTAAAATAAATGAGGAACACATTTCAGAAGCACCGCACACAGTGAGTACCTGGAGCCACGAAGTACATGGGGTAGTAATCTTCTGAGATCAGGGAGATCTCCTGCGTGCTGGGGGACCACTGGACTGGCACATTGGCGCCCTCTAGCTGCTGCCCCTTCAGTCCCGTCCAGCCCTCCTCATCTACACCAGCAGAGGAACAGTCAAGAGAACAGTCAGGAGAACCCAGAGACTGGCACAAAACACAGTGTGTGTGTGTGTGTGTGTGTGTGTGTGTGTATATACTCACCCCTGTGGAAGGTGGAGGTGATGGAGTGTAGATTGTATCCATCTGCACTCTCACACACGGTGGAGTGGTGGAAGCAGAAGCAGGGAGTGCAGCCCTGAGGGTTCTGAGCGTCCAGGTTAAAGTAACCCAGCTTACACCTGAGAGAGCACACACACGCAAACACACACACACACGCACATTAATTTTGGCAATTTACAGTGTCTCAGTGCTTCCAGAGAGAGAGTGTGTGTGTGAGTGAGCGTGAGTATGTGTGTGAGTGAGCGTGAGTATGTGTGTGAGTGAGCGTGAGTATGTAAGTGTGTGTCTGCAAGTGTGTGTGTGTGTGTGTGTGTGAGAGAGAGTGAGTGAGTGAGTGAGTGAGTGTGTGTGTGTTTAAGTGTGTGTGCGCGTGCGTGAGAGTGCGTGCGAGAGTGCGTGTGTGTGTGTGTGTGAGAGCAGGTGTGTGTCTGGGAGTTTTGGTTAAACTGGTGTCTGTCTGTCTGAAAGCCCTACATGGTTCTGAGAGGAGCCGCCATCTCTGAGCTATTTTCTCCTGCATCCGACACTGAGGAAGCCGAGCCTCTAATTCTGACACACACATACACACACACACTCTCCCTCGCCACATGCACGCGCAGACACACTCCCCCCACTGCCAGCTCTGTTTCCCCCAACACAGAGGGACTTTCCATGTGAAAAAAGTGTGAACATCAAAAAGCTTCATAAAGAACTGCAGACTCCCTCAGTGTTCCCGGGATCTGCCTCTGCACCTGAGGCCTGAAAGACGCTCCGGGGTTTATTGTCCTGAGGTCAGCCTTCACCCGGGACAGAAGTGCAGGTCACTCTCATCTAATCTCAGAACAATGCAAACCAGTTCATTCCTGCTTTTCTCCAGTAACCCTGAACTACAGCATCGTGAAACATGCGTCTGGCTGGGTGTGAGAGTGAGTGAGTGAGTGAGTGAGAGAGAGTGAGTGAGTGAGTGAGTGAGTGAGAGAGAGAGAGAGAGAGAATGAGAGAGAGAGAGAGTGAGTGAGTGAGTGAGTGAGAGAGAGAGAGTGAGTGAGTGAGTGAGAGAGAGAGAGTGAGAGTTCTAAAGGACGGGCAAGTATGGAACTGGTTATTGCCACTTTGTAAGAATTGAAATAAAGAGATGCATAAAAGAATTAGATTCCATGAGTTTATTTGATCATCTGAACTTAAAGTGTGAAAAAATACACATTACACAATTTTCCCCAAACCTCCAATGTATTCAAGAAATGTTTGCATATGAAGCATGTTTCTTTAGTTTTGCACTAGAGCTATTATGCTACTCTAGCTAACAAGACACATAAGCAAACTGCGTCAGATGCTTGCCATAACTGAACTGAGCTGTTTAGTGATCTCGAATGAGCTTGAATATATGGTTTACCATACAGCTTCACTATTACTTTTTCAGTTTTTAGCTGCATTAACACACTTTTGTGCGTTTGAATTGATAACAGTGTGTCATACAGCACCAGAAACCACACAGGCAGGTCTGTTTAAACTCACTTAACAACTTGGTTGAGTGATGATGAAGGTATGCAGATCACACAATGTTAAAGAACCCATTACTTGTCAGACTGTCAGCAAACGTGTCTTGGCTGATTGATTTAAAAATAGAAAGCACATACTGCTGCCGCTGTTATCTATAATGAAAACGTTTTTGCGAATGTACGCTGGCTTTCCCCCTTTAAGCTAAAAGTCTGCCTGGGTTTGACTCATGCCTCCACAAGCCCTTTAAAGTTCTAGACCATTATTCCATTCCTGCTTTTTTAAACTTATGTTTTGGCATTAAGCCAACTGAATTGTGCAAAAGGTATGTATTCTGCTAAAATATCAGGCAGACATTTGCAAGGATTCTGATTAATTCATCATAACAAGGATGGAGCACTGAGAAAACAAAAGCCGAACAAAACAAAAAACAATGACCACGTGGCGGCTTATTTTTAACCTCTGCGAGTCGGGATGCTATGAATAGAAGACAGATGGGGAAAATAAGGCACTGTGTTTGTGTGTGTTTGTGAGAGTACTTGTGTGTGTGAGAGCAAGAGAGAGAAAGAGAGTGTCTGTCAGCCGAGACTGAGTGTCAGTGTGCTGGCCTGGCCTGGCTGCCTCCTCAATACAAGGAAAGGAAACTGTAGTTAAAATTAAATGTTGTTGGAGGAGATGAAGCCAGAAGATAAAAAAAAAGTGTGATGGCGGTGCGCAGGAATATTAGCCCTATTCTGGAACTGTATAAATAAAGATGCAAATAAATGAATATGTTTACATAATACATTTATTCTCCTGCTTATATTGTACTATAAATCAGGCAAAGCAGTGTATTTATACAAATGATCTTACAGTAAAATTTAAACTTCAACCCCTTAAACTGAAAGTGGCAGCATTTTAATACACCACTCCCATATTGGTCATGTGACACCAGTTTATAGGAGCTAAAGAGCATATCACTGCTTTCATAACAATAAAATAAAAAGAAACATTTGTTTCCGTATGAAGGCAACACTATTGATTTAAGGCCCACTCATTATAATATATCCACTCTTTATGAACAGAAAGGGAGGTTTGATATGACTGTGACAATTAGAAAAAGCATGAGCGCTAAAGCTTGCTGGGCCTAGTTTTTCCCATCAAGACTGAACATACAATTTTCCTGGTAAACCTCTGTTATCTTTTTCACAAACACATTAAAACAAACCCTATAAAGCCCTATAACTGTGTGTTTTATCCTAAAGCAATTATTATTGTCATGGCCTTCATCAAGAAAGATGTTCAGTCATAGCATGAGAATCCACTCAAAGAAATAAAACAGATTGTCATTTAGCAAGAAAGCTGCTGTTAGGGGGAGATCCTCCTGAAATACTAGAGGAAGCCATAATTATATGAATGGGAAACTCCTCCTCTTTAATGCAGACTTAGGTCAGGATGGAACCTCGGCTCATTTCACTGGAAGTTATTAGGAACCTGGATCTCCTCAAACCCAAACAATAGACATGCATGACCCTTGCCAAGCAGAGTGCTTCCCTTTCAAAATTAGCTCAGCACTTTACTCGGCTCTTCCAAGGAGATGTTTGAAGTGTTGTTTTTTGGAAAGGGAAGGACACCTCTTAGCTGTGACACTGTTGGTGTAATTACAGTCAACCCTATTTTGGACCTGACAGACATGCCACCTCTCCCAGACAGTCAGGGACTCTCTCACGTATTGATATCAGCTTCCTTGTACAGTTTTCTTCTGAAAACTGAAAGTCTGGTATGTGGTTGGTCAGCTAGGTATTGGCCTAAATCAGTGGCCCCCAACCCCCGGGCCGTGGGTCATGTGGTACCGGTCCGCGGGCAGCACAGAAAATATAAATTAAAAAGCATGTATGAAAATACTGTTAATAAAGCTGCGAGTATTTATTATTATATTTTAAAACTACCCCATTATTGTATTTTTAAAACATCCCCATTTTTATGCACATCATTTATTTGTATAAATACGTATATTTATCTGCCACTCCTTAAAGGTCGGGCCGTAAACATAGTTTCTGATATTAAACCGGTCCGTGACGAAATAAAGGTTGGGGACCACTGGCCTAAATCATGCTGAAGTTATATTTTAAGCTAAAACAAACTTTCATTTTTGAACACATAAACATATTCACAGGACAAATACCACATGGTAGCTTTTGTGAGCGTTATATAGACACAAATACGTTATGTAGACACACCAAAATGGTTCATGGGTAAGCCTAAGAACTTAATAACTTGATTGGCTGAAATAATTATCAGCACAAAATATTGCTCAGTTGTATTTTAATTTAAACCGATAGTGGGCTTGACTGGTACACGTGCACATTTATGAGCATAATATTATTTTATTGGCACTACACAAGCAAATATACAATAACATTTACCTCCTGCTGTCGATTTTAATATGCTGTGCAACAAAATGTAGTGGCAGTGGTTGTGCTGCCTCTCTGAACCTGAAATTAGTTGCTACAGGATGGAATTTCTGCCCGGAGGTGGGGGGAAAAGTGTGATAAGACACAAACATTAACAGGAAATGTCTTCTCCTGACATCTATTTTGCAAGGTTTTATCAACACCTTGATTTCTACGTCATGTTCCCTAAACCATTTCTTGCAGCAGGGCAGGATGCATTATCCTGCTGAAAGAGGCCACTACCATTAGGGAATATTGTTCCATGAAGGGGGGAACTTAATATGCAACAAAGAACTTTAGATAGGTAGTGTTTGTCTAAATAACAAGGTTTCTAAGCAGAACCTTCCCCAGAGCATCACACTGCCTCTTCCAACTTGTTCTCTTCCCATAGCGCACCCTGGTACCATCTCCTTCCCAGTCAGTGACATACATGCGCAATTTTTAGGGCTAAAATATTGAGTACTGTGCGATTTGTTGCATTATGACTGTTTTGTCAATATCTGCTGCTACCAAACAACTGAGAACACTCCAATGTGTACCTTTATGTACATCCACAGTGTTCATACATATATATATACAAATACACATACAAATATACATTAAATATGCACATATATTTGCAAACCCATACAACTGTCTATATTTATATTTTTTCTATTCATTGTAAAGTGTACTTTATATCTATATCAGCTTTAATCTATTGTTTTGCTGCTCTTACCTTTGTTCTGTCTGCTTTCTGCCATTGTAATGCAAATTCCCCACTTGTGGGACTAATAAAGGTTTATCTTATCCTCCATGCACACAGCCATCATGATTCAACAGACCAGGCCACCTTCTTCTATTGCTCAGTGATCTAATTTTGATGCTCACAAGCACATTTTTTGACACTGTCTGCAGTGGTTAGCATGGGGACTCTGACTGGTATGTGGATTGACACCTGTGCTTCAGACCAGATAGGATAGCCTTAGCTCTCCACTGACTGTTAACCTTCTGTTTAATCCCACCCCATGTGGCAAAGTTGATCTTGAGCCATTGCCATCACAGAGCCATTCAAGCCCGTTCTACATCACGCTGTTCTCCTCTATAACAACAGAATAAGAAGACTGTTTTCAGTTACAGGAACTAGGTAACATTAAATACTGGGCCTACAGGCTACTGATACAAAATCACAACAAACTGTTTCAAGTAGGTTTTATTTGTCATTTCTGCCATTTACAAATAGTACATAACTAAAACGAAACAACAGAACACAGGACCACACATTCAAACTGGACAAAGAGGAGGCGCTGTTCTTTGTAATGCATTCTAGACTGGTTTTATTGTAGTAGATAATGTAAATAACTTTCTCTACCCTTATATGCAAGCTTTGCACATTTTTAGATATAAAGTATGTAGATATATCCAATTGATTTTATGTCTTTATTCTTAACTCTTTTTTATAGGTGCTAAATTGACTCCTTGCGCCTGGTCACGTCTGCATGGCCCACTTTTATTTCAGGGACAGCTATGGAAATGGAAAATATACATTTCCAGTGCAGTTATGAACAGGTTAAGAGGAAGATCTACTAGTAATAAACATCATGTGTTTGTGCCCTGCGGGAAAACAGCCGTGGAAATTAATGGCAGGTATCTGTAATCTGAGCGGATCGACGGTTAAGGTTCATGGCCTGAAGGACTGCGTTTCTTTGTTTCCCAGAGTTCTCTGTTTCCGTCTGTCGTAGCCGGGACTGACAGTTGAGCTTGGGATCAGGACAATGGAGCCCACAGCCCTCAGCTCCTCTGAGATCTGAGTGGGAGTTGGTAATGAGGGTTTAAAGATGTGACTGCTGGCAGTTGTGGGTGGGTGCCAGTTCTATGTATCTTCTTCTATTTTTTGTCTTTTCCAGTTTTACAGAGTTGAACCTGAGATAAGCTAAAGATAGGAGAACAGCTAAAAATCATCTGAGGTTAACTGTCTTTATTTAAAATGTTATAGGTCTTCACACATGCATATATTTCCCATAGCCAGTGTATCTCTTAACTCTTGGTACAGCCAAGTAATTACATCATCTACTAATGCCCTCTTCAGTCATCCTAAACAGACTTTCTGTAATTCAATGATGGAAGTGAGAAAGACATTCTCCTGTCTGAGATCAGTGCACAAATAGTAAGGAAAGTTTTCTCCACCATTGCCAAGTCTACTGTGTGCTTCATTTGTTGACTCCTTTTCTTTGAAGTCCAAAAATAAGGTAATCTCATTTAATCAGTGCCTTGTAAACATAAACAAAGTGCCTTAGTGAAAGTGTGTCAAGCAGCGAATTAACCCCATCTCCCATCCCCCTTTTAACCCTCACACATTGGCTCTTCTCCAATACACAATGGGGTTTGTGGTGCAGGGAGGCCTAATGTTTTTTTTTCTTTCAAGCGCATTTACAGAGAACATCGACTCTACTTACCTGATCAATGTGTCAGCAGTAGTAAGAGGTCTGGAAATGACATGGGTGAGAAAGGACTGTAGGCCATTTATGCAGGATTCTTTCTCCTTTCATTTTTAAAAAATTTGAATTCTATCATTTTATACCCTTTGTTAAGTCTGTGATTAGTAAACCAAAAGCTTGGCTAAGTCCTATGTCCTATGATTTAAGACTGGTGGAATCCCCTTTGAATGTCCAGTCGTTTGAAGGGAATTCCAGCAATTTGTTGTTAGTTATTAAACCAATAATTTGATGACAGGCATTCATTTTGTTCATACATAACATTAATCTGCATTTATCAGTATTAAATATAAAGAACTAAGAAGACATGTAGAATCATTGGTCATATGTCATATACAGTAAAATGGCTTGTAAACGTGTTGTATATATCACAACCCATGGTCTCTATCTCCACCACAGTTCAGGAGTTTTTCAGTGCTCCTGTCAGACCACTCACAATTTTGTTTTGCTTTATTTACGTAATTTTTTTTTTCAAGAGAGTTCCTCTAAAGCTCTTCGGGTTTGATGACATCCCAGTGCTTAAACTGAGACAAAGTAAGCTGTTGAAAGCTCACGAAACTAACATTTAGAGCCCAGAAACCTCCCACCCCAACAACCAGGCCCAGTGATCCTGACTTCATTCTCAATGGTGTAGTGTTCCACACACTTGTTACCATGGAGTCCTGTCTGCGTCTTCCAAACTTGAGAAAGACCAATGGCTGGGCTCGGACCATACTACATTTTTAATAGGGGGGTCCCACGTAGTTGAGTTATTTAATTTCCCTAATCTAAATTTTTTTAGAAGTAACACTTTCTATATCTGAAATAAACACCCTATTGTGAGTTGATAGGGAACTTCATTCTAACGGTCTGAAATTACCTTTCTTTTCATTTTCATTCGTCGCCGTGTTAGTGGTATCGCCCCCGCAGAAATTGAATGAGAAACCTGATGGGAATTTTTTAAAAAAGAAAACAATGCAAACCCATTTTGTCACACTGGTGCTTCTTAAGTTATTAACAGCCTCAGTGTTGACATTCTCATAACTACTGCAGTGCTCGGCAGGTAAGTTCCTCGGGGATTATTTAATGCCCCCCTTTTAGTCATAAAGTCCACCAGAGTAATGTTAGACAGCTAGAAAGTTTATAGCTGAACTGCTAACTTACTTCCTTACTAGCTGCCTAGTCAACAGATCAACTTTTCCTTGCATGTTTAAAGGCGAATGTTAATGAATATGGGTGCTTGCATACTAACTAACTACCATATTTGCAGGAACTAAAACGAGTTGCTTTGCCTTGGTATGATAACTTTCATAATTTTCAGTTTTGAAATTGTTTAGTTACTGAGGTCTGAAATCAAAGGAGTTCCTTGGCGATAGATTTCAGTAGACACGCTGCTTAAACTTGTGTTTATGTAACTTTTACCTTCAGTTTCAAGACTACGTCCTAACACGCTAACTGACAACTACAACGTTAATTGACAACTACAACGTTAACGTTAACTCTCTCTCTCTCTGTCTCTCTCTCTCTCTCTCTCTCTCTCTCTCTCTCTCTCTCTCTCTCTCTCCCCCTCTCTCTCCCCCTTTCTCCACCCT
>JBBPDB010123205.1:0-17540 GCA_037974465.1 Brachypetersius altus
ATACGGCACTATAGTGGGTACAGACAGAATAATACGGCACTATAGTGGGTACAGACAGAATAATACGGCACTATAGTGGGTACAGACAGAATAATACGGCACTATAGTCGGTACAGACAGAATTTTGTGAGACTATCATTAGTTCTAACAGAATTTTGTGTGCAAGACTGCAGTCACTTCTGACAGAATTTTGTGGGACTACATTTGAATCAGATGTTCATTCAACTTTTTGGGGCTTCGGTTGGTTCAAACTAAAGTTTGTGGGTCTGCAGTCAACTCAGAATTTTGGGGAACTGCAGTCAGTTCAAACTAAATCTGGAACTACAGTTTGTTCAGACAGAATTTTGCAGGACTTAATTAAGTTAAGGCCGAATTTTCTGGGGTTACAGTCGGTTTAAAAAGAACTCTTACCGTTGTTTTTAACAACATAAACGTATGTGTTTTGGGTCAAGTTTAGTTGGATTAAGACAGAGAATATTCTTGTGATATGTTTGGATCAAAATTTCAGGTTCATTTAAGTATTCTTTTCTGTTTTCTCTCCTGTCTTCTTGTAGACCATTCGGAGCCCCTTCACTCTGTGGTTTTTCGTGCTGTACTGCATGTTAAAGCCAGAGAGCGGCAACTTCTCACCCACATCTCAGCCTAATGTTACCCTGACGCTTGACCCTTGGGTAAGCCCAGGAATGCTGCCTGACCCCTCCTACTGTGAGCTACTGCTACAGGCTCCAGTGCCCCCTCCTGCTGACCAGGTACCCTGGTTTTGTATGTGCTCCACCTGCCCCAACAACATAGGGGAGAAGGGCGAACGAGGAGACCGTGGACTTCCAGGTACGCATGGAACAGAGCAGGGGTTCACAACCTGCTGTGACTCGTGGCTCACACAAGTGATTAGAAAAGTGTCTGTGGCAATTTTTAGTGAATGGATAACAATGAATTGCTTTTTTGAAGCCAGCCACAGCTGCACAGGAGTGGTCAGATTTTAAGTTTGGAACACTAAATGTGTGTTTGAGTGGGTGCAGGGTTGTATTTGTCTCTTGTGGGGACAAATACACTTAATGATAGAAATACTGGAAACATCTGAAGAACATTTTGCTCCATGTCCTTACATGGAGACATGCTGCTTCTCACTTTTTTTGAAAACCTGAGAGAGCAGAAAGAGCAGTTTGGTTACTGAGTTCAAGGTCAGGGTCAGGGTTTAGGCACAGCAGTGAATGAAATGTCCTCACAAATACAGTAGTGTCGAATTGCGTGTTTGTGTGTGTGTTTTAATAACAGGAAGGCCAGGAAGTCCAGGGCCAAGGGGGATGATCGGGTTCCGGGGTCCTCCTGGGTTCATCGGCAGGCCTGGAATTAAGGGTAAGAAAAAATTAAACAATCCTTTCCCAGACACACATAGAGATGTGCAGCATGTTGTCACTGACATACTAAAATCTTGTAACTTTTAAACATTTGTTTTACATTTACCTTTAATTGCGGCTAACTATGTGGGATCTCTCTGCTACCACTATCATATCAGATTCAGCAACTGTAATGCCGAGAGCCAAAACGTGACTGTCAGAGCTCTGCCTTTTCTTTTGGGACCTAAATATGAAAATATCAGAAAGAAAACGCCTCTACATTGATGCTAACGTCTGCTATTGATTTTAGTGGTATGCTGGCACTAAACTAACATCGCTGCACATTTTTCTGTCGATTCAAGGCCTAATCCACACATATTTTTAGGAATTTTAGGAATGGGAGTTTCCTGCCTCGTTCTTAAAAAATCCCATCCACACAAGTTTTAAAAAATCTCTACACATATGATAACACAAAACTAACAAGTGAGCTGACTTTTGCTATGTGATGTTCACTGTGCATATGCACCAGAGTGTACGCAGATCTAGAACCTCCAGAAGGACTAGAGTGACAAAACTGGCCCCGCCCACTGTAGCTTAGGGCATGATTGGCTGATTCCTCTTGGTGATTAATTTGACTTTAATAGGACTTTAGCCTTGCTCCTGGAGTCCTGAACAATGGGAGAGCTCACGTAGCTACATCTAGATACCACAGAAAGATGCATCCTGATTGGATCATTTTCAGCTGGCTGAAGGTTTTAACCCTGTTGTTTCCAAATAAAATAAAATGTGTAGAACTGCAGTTTGAATATGAACAAAATTCTATTTAATACACAAACTGAAAAGTACATATTGTGTTCTCATTAAACCTAGAAGGGGCTGAGGGCTACCCCGTGGTAATATAGCAGATGTAACTGTTTCACATACTTGCACACAGGTGAGAAAGGTGACAATGGAGGTAAAGGAGATCTAGGCCCTGTCGGACCCATGGGTCCTAAGGGAGAGCCTGGACTCAAAGGTAAGTGAGAAACATTAAACTGTAGCTTGTTTTAATACAGTAACAGTCACCACCAGACGTGCTAAACGTGTTTGTGCTACAGGTGCCAAGGGGGATTCTGGTGAAAATGGGCTGACAGGTGACCCAGGCCCAAAGGGAGAGAACGGTCAGTGCCCTGACAACTGTGTAAGCGTGCAAGGGTCTCCTGGTGAACCGGGTCTTCCAGGCGGTATGGGTCCACCTGGGATTCCTGGGCTTAACGGTGATCCAGGTGCCAAAGGCCTGAAGGGTGACCCGGGCATACCTGGCACTGCGGGTATCCCGGGCACTGTGGGTCAGAAAGGCGAGCAGGGCCTGGAAGGCAGATGCAGCTGCCAGGATGGAGCAAAGGGGGACACCGGGCCCGCAGGATCAAAGGGCCAAAAGGGCGAGGCAGGGGCGGTGGGAAGCCAGGGCGTGCCAGGGCAGACAGGATCAAAAGGAGATCAGGGTGAAATGGGAATGATGGGAATTCCCGGCCCATGCAGTCCTGCTGTTCAATCGGCTTTCTCCGCCGCACTGACCAGTGCGTTACCGCCTGCCAACATGCCTGTGGTCTTCTCACGAATCATTTACAACCTGCAGCAACACTACAGCCCAGCCAATGGCATCTACACTGCACCTGTGAACGGCACCTACGTCTTCAGCTATCACCTGGTCGCCTCTAACCTTATCCTCAAGGTCGGACTGTTCTGGAATTTTCAGCCAGTGGTAAAGAGCACAGAGTTGGTGAATATGGGAACCACCTCCCAGCAGGTAGTGCTGCACTTGACCGAGGGAGACCGTGTCTGGCTGCAGGTGCGCGACACCAGCAGTAATGGCATGTACACCAGCAGTGAGTCCAGCAGCACCTTCAGTGGTTTCCTGCTGAACCCAGACACCTGCGACATGATGATGGGTCGAGAATTCCCTCCACGACAGATACAAGGTGAATACAGCTGGGGGGATATTCAACCCTAAACAATAAAGATTCATCTGTAAACACTAATCCCTAGACATCAGTCCATATACACTAATATCTAATCCCTAAACACTAAACTCTAAACAGTAAACATAAATCCCTGAACATTAAATAATAAACCATTCGTAAACAAATAACAATAAAATTGAATCTCTAACAACAAATGTTGTTTGTTCTCTAAACACTGATCCTAAATGCTTAATTACTATTCCCAAATACATAAACACTCATTTCACATCCCTAAACACTAAAGATTAATCCCTAAACACTAAACGCTGAAGATCATCTCTAAACCCTATACATTGATACCCAAAGAGTAATCTCGAAACTAGGGTATTGACTGTCAACCTTTCAGTTAAATAGAATCATTTAAAGATTTTTATAAGTATCTTTTAAGACCTCATATTTAAACTGAAAATAATTTTTGGTATTTGACACAGAATCTCAGGAAATCAGGAGTAAAAGCATCAAACACTGTACATTTAAACAGGGCTGTAGAGGGCAACAGTGTGGCTTGTGTTTGTCGTTATTAGTATACTGTATTCGTTATAACAATGTTGTAAGCACTAAGTGGGGCCAAATATGTCATATTTTAAAGCATCACTAAAATACTCCTTAAAATTAGTTACTCTTAATTAAAAGGTTTTACTGAAATAAAAAAAAAAATCTTAATATTCTGCTACATAAGCATATAAAGTACGCACAAAACCCATCATGATTATCGTTCATCAGTGAGTTTTGTATGGCAATAGAGCACAATACCAATGTTTTGGGTCTAAAAGGGTCTAAACACACAGTAATTTGGACCTAAAAGGATCAACCATGGGATGTGTTGTTCCAGGTGTGATTGAGAAGGCTGGGGAAATGTGGGGTCCCATGTCAATACCATTTTAACAGCCCCTCACCAACTTCCCCTCACTGCTGAGAAGAGTGCTGCACAAGTAGCCACATGCAGCACTCGCCATGCAAACTTTGTTCACTGAAATCGAAATGTGATGTACATAAATCAGTGGACAATTGCCTGTTATGGCTATAAATTAGCTTTGTATCAGTTTTTGTTGCTAGCAGTGTAACTAGCAAGCTGGACGAGTTGTATGAGCAGTCAAACAGAGAAGTTTACTACCCAAAAGCAGCTAATTACATTGTAATCGGGAATTATTGATGTGGGCATGTTAAAATGGTATGGCCGAAAACAATAGAAAATATATCAGTTTACAATGTTTTTACCAATTTAACATGATTGCACATTGTCCACTGAGGAAAAAAAATTCAGGTAGAAGCTGCAGAGTCATCAGCATCTACCACTGCACCAGCTAGATCTAGCTAACCATTATGTAAGTAGTTTGCAAGCTCATCTGAGGGGTCAGCCTCCACTACTCAATTTTATCCAAAAACACTCCCTCTCTGCCGGCTCAGATTTTTCCTTCTGATTGTGCAGCACCTGTGCACCAGTTTACCCTCTTTGTATGAACTGTGAGGTATTGCTATCATTCTTTATTCTTTCCTTAAAGAATATGAAAAATGAGCATCTAAACCAACAAACCCATATCACGCCCATATTCGCACATCTCTTTGAATGATAGCCTCCAGCAGCTACCTTTATTTGTATCTGCAGCACCCCAGATTATCTAACACAAGGCAAGACTTTCATTTAGGAAAACCCAAAGACTGCCTGTCAGTGGCATGAAACAATTCTCACTGCCCAGTTCACCAGTGGGACTGAAATGTAGAAATTCAACCGTTTGTATGAACATAATCCAAGCAAATATTTAAATTTAAATTAGAATAACAAATAAAACAAAAAATCATCAGAACTAAATTGGACGTTCTCTTAGACGTGTGAAATTGTGTTTAATGGCCACCATTATAGGTGGCATTAAGAGCGTAAATTTTATGACACACTAAGATTTTTAAGGACCTACAGCACTCAGCTGCCTACTGAGCCCTAAACACTAAACCTGATGACTTTTATAGTATATTGTTTATTCTTTTAATTGGTTTAGAGGAATTTACACTTTATTAACTGGATGGATGGAAAGGAAAGGAATTACACTGAGATGGAATGAATTAATGGCAATTAAATTTGACCTGAAATAGTGGTGTTGAATGAGTTTCTTCATAGTTTGGATTAGAATGACTATTATTATGTAACTGCATAGTAAATAAATAAAGTGCAGAGATTTATTCATTGATCTGCTTTCACTCGGAGCAATTCCCACCTCAGGCTTAACGGCCCGGCGCTGCGAGCTCACACACCCCCTGTTCCATTTACTGTGGGTGGGGGTGTGTTAGTGTGCGTGTGTGTGGAGGTGGTGTTGTAATCTGATTAGCACTGCATTGTCACTCAGTAGTGTTTCCTGTTCTGATCAGAGAGGAGATAATTCTATTAAATCTATTGTTACACTCCATTCATTCATTATCAGTGCAATCTGCAGTGTGTGTGTGTGTATTGGTGGTGGGTGTGGGTGTCAGTTTTGCATCAACTGAGGATATATGAGAAGGTGTGTGTGTGTGTGTATGGGTGTTTGCTGAGCTGTACTGAGTGTGTGCTTTGACAGTTTAATTTTACTCCAGTCTTAGGAGTGCCCTGGGGGAGTTACAGGGTCTGATTCCCTTTCATTAAATGTTTTTTCCAAAATTGTTCCAAATTTCCCCCAGAAGGGTTCTAAACAGAAGGGTTCAGAGTGGGTTTCCTGTGAAACGCTCCATTCTGGAGAAACTCACCAAGTCAGAATTGTTCACAGTGGTGGTGAATGGAACCAGACGTCTGTCTCTAAAAGCTCTTCACAGAAAGTTATCCATTAAATGATTAAGAATGCTCTACCTGATGCCTGAGAGTTTTGAGCAGCTCTTGGTCCTAAATCAGTGCAGAGGGGTACATGAGGCAAGGTGTCACGAGGCAAAATGTCCAGAAAAGGTTTTGATCATGAAGGCAATCCCTTTGTGTTTATTTAATAAGTTCATGAGACGCACCTGCCGCATTCAGGGAAAGGAGTGAAGGAAACAGAAGCAGTCCTGTTAATTGATTTTTGAAAATGGACTTTTTAGTGTTGAAGTGGTTTTGAACTCACCACTTAATTATTCATGGATTGAATTTAAATGTTCCATAAAAATAAAAAAAGATGTAAGCATATAACAACAAATGTTTATACTAAATAAGCCTTGACTAGTAAGATTGAATAGTAAGATTTTAAGCAAGAATAGTAAGACCATTTTTTTTGTTTGTTTTTTTAAAAATGACCTTTATTTTTCGCTTCACCAACACAGAGCTACAGCAAACAGAACAAGACAAAATAGACATCTCTCCACCTGCCTCTGGCCAGACTCTCCTACACACACATTTCTCACCTTCATACATCTACACACTCTTAACCACAACCCACCTGAGACCCACCTCCAGTCAGTAAACAGTTTCCATTCTTCACTTTCCTCTTGTCCACAAGCCGAACCTTTACAGTGTGTGCATATATACACTCCCAGCCACTTTATTGGAAACTCCTCCCCTGGATCTCCCACTTGCGTGAGTACAGTTAGAGACTGTAGATCATCTGCTGGTATAGTGTTTGTTCGCTTCTCTAGAACTTCGGGAGACTCACTTTCTGACCACAGAAATAGTTTTGAACTGTGACTCTGACCCCCAGCAGCACAACGGAGCCTGAAACACTCAGCACCACAGACTACCATGTAGGGGTTTTTAATAAAGTGGCCAGTGAGTGGAAACATCAGTCTGGGTTTCCAGTGTGTGACCAATGAGTGGCAGCAAAAAAGGGTGTGTTTCCAATAAAGTGGCCAGCGAGTGGAAGCACAAGGAGGGTGTTTCTAAATAAGTGGCTTGTGACTGTATAAACTCTAGTCCATAAGGCCAGCCCTTACAGTATGTATACCTATAAACACTTCTAAGCGTCTATGACCATTCTTCAATGAGCGCTGTGTGCTTCCATGGCAACCTGCCTCAGGGTTCCGCAGGAGATTCATCATCATCACCAATGAAGCCCTTCATGAAGGAACGCTTAAACTCCTCGAAGACCAACTCGTCATCACTACACACACAAAAACAATAATATCATGAGATAGTAATAGTATTAATAATAATAAATTAAAGAATAAAAATCTAGAGCTGCTCACTTGTCTTTAACTGTGGAACCCCAGCAAAAGGAGGGTGTGGGGGAGGGAGAAAATAGTTCAGTCAGAACTAGAGGACTTTTCCCACAAATGCACACATTTTAGAAAGAAAATGCACCTCCAGCTTTTATTCCCATTACACACCAAAGTTGAATAATAAACAAGTGAACTCACCTGCATCAGGTTTAGGGTGCATGAGCAGGAAGGGCACTTCAACAGCAACCTCACTGACACACACACACACACACACGGGCATGTTACAAATGACAGCAGCAGTTTAATGTTTCTGTAATTTGGCAAAAACAAAGTCCAGATTTACCTTGATCCAATCATACTGTTGAAGCAAGATCAGAAAAGAAAAGCCTGTTAGCATCAGCAACCTCAACTCATACCCAGCACACACACACACACACACACACACACACTTGTATTACATATGTATTATTTATACTAGGGTTGTAACGGTACATGGGTCACGGTTCAGTACGATGTCTTTCGGAGCATACACGGTACGACGGAGAAGACATGATTGAAGTAATACAGAATCACAAAGGGACCAAAAAGCACAAGTAAATCATAAACCTGGGTCTTAGTGTGGTGCAATAGTGCCATCTACTGGCTTAACACTTCTGCTGCCTTAACACATACATAAGAATATAAGCAAGAATGTGTGTTTACTGGTTAATATACTGCTGTTTATTTAAAATAAACGAAAACAAACCAAGCCTCATTCTTTAGAACTTTTTGTTGCTTAACTTTGCTGTATCGTGAACCGTACCGAACCGTGACCCCAAAACCGAGGTATGTACCGAACCGTGACATCTGTGTACCGTTACACCCCTAGTAACAATACGTAAAGGCATGTAGAAAATATGCAATATGTGTCATGATTAAGACTGGCCAGAATCACATTTGAATATGTGTTGCTATTTTTGACAGCGATCAGTGTTTTTTTAAATCATTCCCTGCCAGAACTCAGCAAACCAATAGATGAGGTTCCAATAGACATAAGTAGAACTATACTTGCATATTTGAGATGATTCATCGAACTTGTCATTCCTTATACCAACCTTTTATCACAAACTTTGCACCCACTACACATGATTTCTCAGGCATCTCCTCTTTTGTAATCAATTATGTATTTCTGTCCCCCCTATTGTACAATACAGATACTGTCTGATACTGTATGTTCTACAAACCAGAAGCAATGGGATGAACGGAAAGCAGATGAAGGGAAAGCTTAAGCAGCATATTTCAAAAGCACAGAAAGAAAAATGGTCTTCGCAGCAGCTTGACCGGTTGATCATTTTCTCATTGTAAGTGGGGTCGATGAGCAATTACCAAGTCATCAGCCTCTAAAAGTATTGGCTTTGGTTTAAAGCGGACTAAAGAAAATCCCTACCCTCAGAAAATCAAAGAGCGCACACTGTCTGCTACAGCTGTCAAGATACTTTTCAAACAACAGAAGGAAAATCTATGGCTTGAGAACCCACTTTTTTTTGGGGTGTTCCCTGATTGAAAAATGTACTTTAACAATTTCTAGCTTTTCAGTAGCAGATAAAATAAAGTTCAAATAAAATTAGACGCGTTTCTATGAGAAAATGCGAAGTATGATTGCATGATTGCTATAAAACCAGTGTTTGGAGACACAAATATTGGTTTTATGAGCAAAAATGAATTTGTGTAAAAAAAAATACTCGCACTGTGGATTTGAAATGACGATCTTATGATTCAGTTCCTGGCGTCTTATCACTGAACCACCAAGGGGGCGATAACTCACTTCCCTTACCTTTTATAATTACGTAACTGCATTCACAAACTGATACAAAAAAATGTATTCCAGCAAACAGTGACAAATGTCTTTTTTTATACCTGAGTTTGACCGGCCATGCCCTCTCTCCATATATTACAGAGGCAGGTCGATCACAAAAACTGTTTTTAAACAATCAACGCTCAGCCCCTGGACACATGCACTGCACTAGGTACTATCATACGTTTCAATGCTGGAATTTTGCCTAAATTCAATGTGGGCTCGGACAAGAAGTAGCATAAAAACAGGTGTAATAATAATAATAAAACTTCAACATTTCATATAAAACACAAGCATTTTGCACTGTGAGTTCTGCTGTGTTAATCAGAATACAGTATGAAATCTGTCTGAAAATCTGTCTTAGCTCTGTCTGAGATTTTGCCTCTAATTGTATCACCCAGTGGTGTCAACTGAATGAAGGATAAAAGATCTCTTAAAACTCTGGCCTATGGCTTTCTAGCCTAAGCAGAGATGCTTAGAGTTACTGAGGAGTGGTCAGAGTACCATGCTTTTTGTAACTGATGTATTTTGTTGGCTTGGCCAATGATTTCTTTGAAATCAAAAATCTGTTGTTATTTAGCACTACACCTTGTGTCTGGATACTTTCTGACATACAGTGTAGTTGTTTACCTTGCGCCCCTTTAATGTGTCTCTTTGTTAATATAATCTAGTGCTAAAGTACTGTGCAAAGTCCATCTTTTTGTTGACTTGATTTCCAGTTTAAATTGTCATTAAATGTAAGTCACTTTTCAGAACAAGCTGTAATTTATATCAATCTGTATTCAATTTGACGACTTTTTACTTTTGTGCGCAATACTGCCACTTTAACTCTTCAGTCCTTGCAGTTTTAAAGCTGAATGGTTACAACGGTGTCCTCAAAAACAAGCTGCTCCCAAAGCTCTCACTGACATTACATTACCCATTAACACTGACAGCTACCCGAACACACCTCAGCTGCCTTCCACATTTCTAAAATGGCTGAAGAGGAGTTTTAGATAATCCATGTGAAAAAATTTGTGAAAAAACACAAACGGGACGATTAAATCTATTAAAAGAGAAAATTCCTAACAAGTGTGCAAGACCTGGTAGACCACCAAGACTCTAAACAGCACTTAAATTTTTCCTTTTTGAGAGACAGGAGAAAATCCCTAGGTGTTTCTATCCTTAGTTCGTTCCACTCTAACTCAACCCCTATGTGGGTCTGGATGCGTAACTATTTAAGAAACTGTCACTGAGAAAAAGACACAGAAAAAAAAGGAAAATCTACAGTAGAAAAGAAACTGGATTTCCGAAATTTGTGAGGGATGGTTTTATAAGCTAATGAGCGCTGTAAGGGTCAGGGGGGTTATGAGGCTGGATGACCGGTAGGGGACGTCCTTATTTTCTGTTTGTTTGTGTGGGGTTTCTGGGGCTTTAATAAGCAGCTGTTTTGTGTTTGTGTGATTGCTTTGAAGGATTGTATTTAAGTTCAGTTTAGGTGGACCTAAGCAGGTACCCAAGCGCTGGTTTTTGTGTAGGTTGGTTCCTTTTATTTAAAAAGTATCTGCTGTCCCTCGTGCCAGTTTATGTTACTGTTTTTGCAAATAAAAGTAGTAATAAAATAAAACAGAAGTTGTAATAAAGGCAAAGGGTGTACATATGAAGTATTTAAACTGATATTTCGTTTTGTGTAATTACGTATTAAAATATGTTCTAGCTTTTATCTCATGTTAACAAATGAATAACTTGTACATCAGATATATACTAGGGCATTCTTATCAAAAACCAAACACTGTCAAATCACTGTCAAGTGTTATTACATTTTTTAAATTACTGTTTGATGAATGAACACCTTTAAAGCCACTTGATATTTAAAGGGCATAAGTCAGATACTGCACAATTAATTTTCCGAAATTGGTCAGTCACAGAAATGTTTCAAAATTGCTACCAAAATAGACACTCTTAACTGGCTGGTACCATTAGAGAGGGACAGAGAAAAGAGAGAAAGAATATGAGAGGCTGGGTTGGATACTTGCCTCTGGACCAAGAGGCCATGGGTTTGAATCCTACCTTCAGCAAAACCACCACTGAGTAAGACCCTTAACCCCAAGTTGCTCCAGGGAGAGACTGCCCCCTGTAGGTAGGGAAGTCACTTTGGATAAAAGCGTCTGATAAATGTAAAATCAGAACCTGATTAACAACATATTATTGGTACAGCTGAACGTGTCTGTTAACAAGAAAAAATTTACTTAATATATTCCTTAACCCAGTTTATTTTGTTTAAGAGAACAAGGTGGCACAGATTTTAAACAGGCAGAGTAGACAACAGGAGGATCTACCAACCCCCCCCACAGCTACCTCCAAAAACTGATCCGGAAAAAACCCCTGAAAGAGCAGCTGTCATAATCCTCCTTCTCCCAGTGCAGAAGCTGCTCACTATCTGAGCATGACAGGGTGGTGGATTTAAAAGATGTCCTTAATCGTTACCATTATCCCGTAGCATTGCTCTGTCACTCACTACCATTAATAAGGGCTCCAATTAGCCGAGAATATCCTGTCAGGAACAGGGCTGTTCCAGCTTTATGCTGCTGCTAATGTTCGAGAACTGAATAAGGGGTGGTCCAAGTCTTTCTGTCCAAATGATGGTAAAATGGAGAAGCCAAAGAGAATAATAATGATCGTAGTAGACTTTAACAAGGTTATGCAAACCACGAGTGAATCTGAACAATGATTCATTCTTCACAAATGTTTAATGATGATGATTCAACAATAGTGACATACTATTTTGGGAAGGGTCCTCACAAAGGTTTTCCCACACGATTTTTCCCCTGGTCCCTTTTGTGTGTTTTCCGTGTGTGTGTGTGTGTGTGTGTGTGTGTGTGTGTGTGTGTGTGTATGCACGTTACATAACTGTTCTATAATGTCATAAAAATGAAGCTTCTACGTACACTGGCACAGCGCATGTGAATATGCTGAGGGTTCCCTGAATGCTGAGTTATAAACAGAGCGAATATGTCAGACCAAAGAGAATAAAAAATCTCCTCGCATCGCAATGATATGTGTAATAACAGTGTAGCGCAGCTACGCTTACTGTGAAGTGTCACATCAAATTATTATTGACATCTGATCAAGCAGCATATTATCTCTCTCTTTCTCTTTCCAAAATCTTGCTTGTGATGCCTGTGACAGGGAGAGAGAGAGAGAGAGAGAGAGAGAGAGAGAGAGGAAGGAACTGTGTGTGTGTGTGTGTGTGTGTGTGTGTGTGTGTGTGTGTGTGGCACTAGGCAAGAGCTCCCAGTGCGGATGGTTATGTAACCCCAACAAAAGCACAAAGCTCCACATCTATGCAGGCATGTTTATTACCTACACACAGCAGAATGCTTTTCTGCTTTGATTCCTGGGTAACAGGGTCAGAGGAAGGGTCTTGCCTACAGTCAGTCACACACACACACACACACACACACACTTGTAAGAACATACTTTGTCAGTTTGTGTGTGTAATCCTGTTTATATAAGTACAAGTATTATTTCTGCTGGAACAAAAACATCCAATTTACTATTTACACACACACACACTCACACAAACACACACACACACACATATATATAATAGGGATGTAACGGTACACAGATGTCACGGTTCGGTACGTACCTCGGTTTTGGGGTCACGGTTCACGATACAGCAAAGTGAAGCAACAAAAAGTTCTAAATAATGAAGCTTGGTTTGTTTTCATTTATTTTAAATAAACAGCAGTGCATTAACCAGTAAACACATACTATTGCTTATATTTTCATGTATGTGTAAGGCAACAGAAGTGTTACGCCAGTAGGTGGCACTATTGCACCACACTACGACCCAGGTTTATGATTTACTTGCGGTTTTTGGTCCCCCTGTGATTCTGTATTACTTCAGTCACGTCTTCTCTGTCGTACCGTGTATTCTCCGAAAGACATCATGTACCGAACCGTGACCGTATGAAAACATATACCGTTACAACCCTAACTCATAGAGATTTAAAAATAAATTGCAGTGGTCTCCTATTTTTTCTGGGGCTGTACACTTAAATATTGAATAATCCCGAAGTGGAAGGTTTCGGCGACCAGGTGCACACCACAAGACGTCAGACTGAGGAGTGAAAAGAATTATCAGAAGAGTTGTCCAAGAGCCAAGGGCCGCTTGTGGAGAGCTTCAGAAAGACCTGGAATTAGCAGGTACAGTTGTTTCCAAGAAAACCATAAGTAATGCACTCAGCCGCCATGACCCGTATGCACGCTCAACATGCCAGACTTCATTGCTGAAGAAAAAGCATTTGAAGCGCATTTAAAGTTTAGACAAGCCTGTGAAATATAGTCTGGTCTGATGAGACCAAAATTCAACTGGATGCCATAATACACACCCTGTTTGGAGGTCAAAAGGCACTGCACATCACCCCAAAAACACCATACCGTTTAGCGTTTTGAGGTGGGAACATCATGGTATGGGGCTGTTTTTCAGCTTACGTATAATTCGTATAAAGGACGATGAATGGAAACATAGACATTCTTGATCAAAATCTGCTGCCATCTTCAAGGATGATACAGATGATGATACAGAAGATGAAATAAAGGTGGATGTTTCAGCAAACAATGATCCCAAACATACAGCCAAAGAAACTCTCAGTTGTATTCAGAGAAAGAAAACAAAGCTGCTTGAATGGCCCAACCATCACCTGACCTCAATCCTATAGAAAATCTATGGAAAGAAGTACGGCCTTGTCCACACGGGCGTTCGTGGTGGTAGGTGAAAGTGGACTGAGTGGCAACCGTTTTTCTGTTCATTGGAGCAAATCAAAGCATCCACACGGGCGTTCAGCCCCTGCGTTCGGTTGGCGTTAAAAAAAACCTTTCATGCAATGTGAAGTGAAACTTTTGTCATACGTGAACAGAACGAAAATCTTCCTCTGCATTTAACCCTTTCACCAAGTGAAGCAGGGGGGCAGCCAGGAACATGGCACCTGGGGACGATACCTTGCTCAGGGTATCTCAGCAGTCTTGGGAATCTAACCCAGACTTTCTGATCGCAGGGTGAATGCCCTATCCACTAGGCTACCAGCTGCCCCACTAGGCTACATCTTCTTGGTGTCGATTTTTGCCGAAACCCTGACGAATGCAAAGAAAACGCAGCTTTTGCGTTTACATGGCGTTCGGCTTGATGTTCTGGAGGACCGAAAATCTCCCATGATTCTAGTGTTCTGGGAACTGCCACAAATGTCTGTTGAGTTGAGTGTAATGTGCTCTTGTACCAGTCGCAGCAGGTCAAAAGCAGATACTGACGTATGAGTGTAGTTAAAGACCTTCTGCATGATTTTGTGCGCTCATTTGGATAAGAGTGAATGCAAGCAGTGTTATTTGATTGATTTTCAGAAGACCAAATAAAGGCTAAAAGGGACACACTGCGTGATAGAATCACTTAAAGTAAACCTTTTATCATGGTTGTCATAGAAACCAGGTCATCACTGACATCCGTGTTTGTGTGTGTGCGTGCGTGCGTGTGTGTATTTAATGATGTTTGTTTGCTCAGGCAGTGCAGCAAAGGTTGCTGTCCATTTAACAAATGAATGCCTGGGTGGAATGATGAATGGAAGGCTAGAAAGACAGATGGACTCGCTTGTTAAAGGCGCAGTAGTTGTTTTATTTCTGGGACCGATTCCCTCCTCTCTGTGTTTTTTGTCCATCTTCCAAAGCTGAAAATTCACCACTGCAGCAGAGCCCCAAATGACAGATCAGGAAGCAGATGAGTTTGGGGCAGAAAGAGAGAGGGGGGAGGATAGAGAAAGAGACCTTGTTTTTCTCTGTTACATAACATGATACATCTTTTTTTTTTCTCATTTTCAATGTAAAAATTAGATAATCTCGCTCGCTTTCTCTCTCACTCTCTCACATTCTTTTTCTTTCATCGTTCTCTCTCTCTGTTGGTCAACTTCTTTCAGCTTTCTTTCCAATCTGTTGTCCATATTCCAGCCTTTGTTTCACAGCATGTGTGGTTTGTGTGTACTTGTGTTTACATGTGTGTTGCTGTGTGTAGGAGCGTGATCTGTTTAAATTGTAGAGCGAGAGAATGAACAAGAGCCTGCATGCACCAGAGTCAATGTTCAAAATACAGCAAGTTACTCCGAGTGTGTCCGAAATCGCACACTTGCGCACTTTTAGTGCGCGATTTTAGTGCGTAGTGTGCTCACACTGAAAACCAAGCAAAAGTGCACTGAAAGAACCCGGATGCTGCACTGAAATCGGCCACAAAACGCAGTGTGGAACGATGGACACTATGCACTAAACGGGCGCCATTTTGACCACGTAGCGGAGGGGGCGGGACTTTTAACGTGTTTTAGAGTTGGATAATGGCAGCAAACAGTGAAATGCAAGCCCAAGCGGAGGCAGCTGGTTCGTATAAATGTGAGTAACGTTAATAAAGTTATTTTACTGATGTAAACTGCGGTAAAACCCACAGATATTTTGGCGGCTGGAGAATCGCGAGCAAATGTTAGTCCATCACTTCCGCTAAGTGCAAAACGTTAGTGTTCCGTTTAGGACAGCACTGACCCACAGCAGTGTGCACTTCAGAAGGCAGTGCACAGTGCGCACTACGCACTAAATCTCAGTGCACTGACAGTAGTGCGTGATTTCGGACACACCCAGTGTAATTATTGAATCATCTAGCTAATAGTAGCGGACTTTAGTGCTGAGTTTTTAGGTTTCTTTTTTGTGTACTGAAAAAATAAGTCCGCCTGTTGTCATGCCAACATCTTTTGACTTATGAAAAAACAGTGAGGCAGTCAGCTGGACTGCAGCCCGCTTTTAGCCCTGCCATAGAGCAGCTTGTTTATAACTCAGGTTCAGGTTGCTTTATTTGTGATGGAAAAACATTTGCAGTACAACATGGTTCCTTGGAAAAAGCTCCACGCCATTGGAAAAGCTCCACGTGTAAGCTTTTCTTTGTGGGGCAGCTGTCCACCTTGCAATTGGAACATCATGGGCTCGAATCCCAGGACTGCTAGTGTCACCTCTGAGGTGCTCCTGAGCAAGGTACTTTCCCCACACACTGCTGTATTCCTTTATTAACTTGGTGAGTGGATTAAATACAGAGGAAGAGATTTTGTGCCATTCAGGTATGGTCACTTTACAACAGCAGTTCCTAATGAAAGAAAGAGATTTCCACCATTAGCCACAACTGAGCTATAAAATGATGATTTCGATTAGCATTTAGTGTGATATCATGCAGGAATGACCAACCTAACATGACCTCCCAAGCCCATCCCAAGTTCGCCATCTAACGCGCAAATAGCATCAGCACCCTCTCTTCCACCGAGCGGATTTATTGCCCCAGGCTGATTGTAGGTATTAGATCAAGAACAAACAGAACATCTGTCCCAGCTCAGTCATGCAGCCCCCCTCCTTTAATGCCTGCCACATGCATGCAATTATCATATTTGCTCTCAAGTGATCTCTTTCCTAGTTTCCGTTTTATCCTGCTCCCTGGCTCGCAGTAAAGCACTCATATGCGTATTAATGTGAGTTTGTCTGCTGGAAAATTCTTATCTTTATTTCATACACCCAGTTCTTTTTTCGTCATGCGGCCCCCATTTAGCGTATGATTGATCTTTACAGGCTTTTCCTACTCAGCGTGATGGATTCAAGCGCTTTGATTCTGGGGGATTAAAACAGTCCACATCGTTCATCGCGCTGTATCATTTATCACATTCCTTAAAGTTAATTATGCCTTCCTTCCAGTTTTTTCTTCCCCAAATAAGGATTCCCTCCTGCATCCCCACAGTTAGATTCTCTAGTGAAGGAAGCCGATTGAAAGATTTGTCTCCCCTCTTTCAAGATGTGGGTCAAAGTAGCATAGATGAAGTTGTGAAATGACATTACCTTACACATCCCAGTTTCAATGTTTAATGTCTCTAAATAATTATTTTTAGTTTTTTTCCTAATTTCATCAGGACAAAGTGAGTACACACAAAATGAAGATATGTTTTCTGTGCCCTGTACATGCTTTTTCAATCTTTCTCGCTTTCTTTTTGTCTCACTCCCTTCTCTCTCCTCTTTCTATATTCTTCTCTCTTGTCACGGTCGGAGGCGCTAGCCCACGACCATGAGCTTCCTCGAAGCACGAACCAGAAGTCAGACCAGGGACCCATGCTAGATACGTTTATTAAAGCAGAACAAAACAAGAACAGAAACGGGCACGATGGCCACCAGGAACATGGACTAGATTCAGAAACAGGATAACTGGCTGGGTAAAAGAGGCGATGGACTCAT
>JBBPDB010123212.1:0-17539 GCA_037974465.1 Brachypetersius altus
GTTATTTCTGCACTTTTTGTGATGTTTATCTAGCCCACATGGCCAAAAGTATGTGAACACACATTATTTTATAATTGATGTTGGAACACTGATGTGAGGTCAGATACTGATACCCACCTTGAGGCCTGAATTGCAGTCAGTGTTCCAGTTCATGCCGAAGATGCCGGACTGAACCGTTATATATTTACATTTACGTAAATACCATTTAGCAGGTGCTTTAATCCATAGCAGCTGCCATTCCCTAACTACAGGGGGCAGTCTCCCTGGAGCAACTTGCGGTTAAGGTTCTTGTTCTGGGACCCAGTGGTGGTGTGCTGAAGGTAGGATTCGAACCCTCGACCTCTTGGTCCAGGGGCAAATATCCTACCCTTTAGGCCCCCACCTCCCATTACAGCTTTCTTTAGCGAACTCTCATTGTGTAGAGACGACATTGCCCTTCTGAAACAGGAATCATTCCAAAACTGTTCTGCAAAGCTGGAGAACGTAGTTCTCAAGAATGTGATTCTACCTAAACCATGTAAAACAGCCTCTGGCCATTTTCCTTCTCCACCAAACCTCACTCTGCGTTTGCGTAAGGTTCTCCTGGTATCCCCAAACCCAGACATGTCCATTAGACTGCAGCGTGATCTAGCAATGAGAATGCATTTTGCTGTACTATTTTGCTCCAGCACAATGATTTCAGGCTTGAATGCAACTGATAACCTAATCTGTGAAGGACCTGATCAACAATTCTTATGCTGCCATTGCTTCAAATTTTGAACTCGGTGGCATTTTCCCCAAGCACTCAGTGGTCCTGTTCTTTGAGGTTGTGCAACCCACCATCACATTACAGATAGTTCCTCAAGGTATCTTTGGGATCTGGTGATGTTCTCTTCTTCAGAGCACTCCCTCTCTGTGCAAGTAGCTTTGCAACTTGTGTGGTCTCTCCACATTATCCGGTCATAATTTGTGTCTGATGCCTAATAGCCCAGTGGAACATCTGCATATACCCTGTAGAACAGTCTGCCCTGAATGTGCTGTAAGATTGTAAATAACGTGTCTAAAGTTGTTCAGAGCATTTGAAGATGCACCAGCACTCTGGGGTTACTGATGAGGAGCTTGCAGAAAGTGATTTATTCTGTCTGAACATTAAAGCCTGTTGATAGGTGACAGCTTAGACGATTCAAAGGCGCGAGCCAACGAGTCCCGCTTAGGTTCCTCCGCTGGGAGAGCCATGTCAGTCTGACAGCTTATTTACAGGACAGACATGAGCTGACCTGATTAAGGCTTTTTAGTGCTAGTTATTTTTACTTTACTCTCACATGCTCAATTAGTGTCTTTCTGCATCTGCAGGGGCTACACCGTTGTCGCACTGGGGCTCCCATGGAGCTTTCAGAAATGACACCCTTGATTCAACACCTTCTGTGACTTTTCCTTTCACTCTCCTCCTTATTGAGCTTTGACCTATTTGAGTGGTAATGAGCTCTAAAAAGGTCTACGCCAGCAGTCATTGCTATACTACAGAACAGCTTCCGTGAAGGCTAGATATTGCTGTGAGAATTTGATTGTTGCCCTGAAAGCAGAGACAAGATGGCGCCGTCGATGGCAGCCTCGGTACTGCGCTCTCTAGTACTTTCTTAGTTTGGTCACTCAGACCACATTACTTTTTCCAGAGATCAACCTGAACACCAGGCAGTCACCTCAACACAATTTTTCATCCTTTAATATTGTTGTTGTATTTATACTGTTTTGCTGGAGAGACACCATCTACCGGAATCTAATTCCTTGTATGTGTTCGCTCACATACTTACGCCAATAAACGAGATTCTGATTCTGATTCTGATTTGTGAGGTCAGTTACTGATGTTGGAACATGGCTGTGAGGATTTGATTGCAGCCCTAAGAGCATTAGGAAGGTCAGGTGCTGTTGCTGTAACATTGCCATAAAGATTCGATTGCAGCCGCAAGAGCACAAGGGTGGTGGTGGCCTAGTGGTAGGATACTTGCCTCTGGACCAAGAGGTCATGGGTTCGAATCCTACCTTCAGCACCACTTTCTGGGCCCCTCAGCAAGACCCAGGGAGACTGTCCACTGTAGACAGGGAATAGAAGTCACATTGGATAAAAGCGTCTGATAAATGCCGTAAATGTGAATGTCAGATGCTGATCGTGAAACATTGTTGTGAGGGTTTGATTGAAACTGAGGTCTGAAAACATTAGTGCAGGCCTGAAAACATTAGTGAGGTCAAGTACTGATGTTGGAAATTGCTGTGAGGATTTAGTTCCAGCCCTGAAAAGCATTAGTGAGGTCCGGTATTGATGTTGGAACATTGCTGTGAGGATTTCTGTGGAGCCCTAGTAGTGAGGTTAGGCAGTAATGTTGGAACATTGCTGTGATAATGTGATTGCAGCCACAAGAGCATTATTGAGGTCAGGTATTGATGTTGGCACATTGCTGTAAGGGTTTGTTGGTAGCTGTGAGACTATTAGTGAGGTCAGGTACTGATACTGGGTGATTAGTACTGGATCACAAAAGCCATTCCAACTAAGCCCTGGATGGTGCTTCATCACTCCAGAGAACCTGGGTGATTTATACCCCTCTAGCCCAGAGGCATGACCATTGGGATAGACCCCACTGGGATACCATCAGTGGGTATGGCCAGAAAACTCAGTCAGAGTGAGGGTGAAAAAATGTATTTATTTAGGGCTTGAAGAAAAAGTCCAAGCCTCTACGGTTGCAATCAAAACAAACAGAAAATAAGCAGACTAAAATACTTAGGCAAACCCAGGAAGCAAAACAGCTTCCAGACTGCTAGCCTCTAATTTCGGCAGAGGACAATGATCAGCATGTCAGGTCTTCCCTCACACTCCCTACTTCACAGGACTAGACGACATACATTAAGGTGGCCAGCACCATCTAATGAACAAAAAGGGGTACCCGTATCAAGGCAGACAATTGGTAATACTTACATGCAACCTACAGATTCATAATGAATGAATGAATGAATGAATGAATGCCTTTATTCGTCGCATATACTTTTACATGCAGCGAAATTGGACCCCCCCGACCACACATATACAAACAAACTTCACTTTGGGGAGGACAGGTCAGACGAGAGGTAGCGAGGGAAAGGAGAGAAATAAAGTAGAATACATGAGGAGGGAAAAGGAGAAAAAAGAGCCCCCCCCCCGCCAGACTGTCCTTCAGGGCAGTCTGGGGACAGGGAAAAAAACACCTCAGCACAAGCACATAACACATAAAACCACATCAGACGACTCGCAAAGGGGAGGGGTAGAGGAGTGGAGATAGTCTGATTTAGGCAGACAGCCATCTTCGTCCTGCAGCTGAAGAGCGCTGGTCGCAGACCCGCCCACCCAACCGGTGGAATCAAGCAGATGAAGGCGTAAGACATTCCAGAGCGTCAGTCTTATCTTGCTTCCAGAGGGGAGTTTTCGTTGCTCCAGCAACGACCTTGGCCGGCGCCGGGAGCAGGGGGGAAAGTCAGATAGTCAGAATTGTTTGGGTTAAGAGATTTAGTGCGACTCTCTGTTCACAATTTTAACAGAGATCTGTACGTCCATAACTGGTCTCAATCTCTGGCCAAATCTTTTTCCAACCTCTCCGAGATGTTATCCAGATTTCGTTGTAGAGCTGCAAATCTCTCCATGATCAAATCCAATTTGCGGTCAATGCCCACAGTCTGAGTCTGTACAGCCCTACTGAAAGTCTCCCAAGCGGCACGCTTAGTGGGGTCGTTTTGAAAAGCTGTGACCGCTTTCATCAATCGACGGTGTCCCAGAGCTCCGCATAATCCAATCAGCAGAATCCCAGTAACCACGGTTCCGAAAATGTACATGTCTTCCGCGTCTTCCAGAGACAGTGCAGCCAGGCACATGACGCGCCACGTCTCCCACCCGTCCATCACGTATCCAGCCGCAAACGTCCCTGCAGGACAGTTGGGTTCCCCTGAACCCAGGCTTCTCGTAGAGAAGATGGTGTCAATTGCATTCAGAGACCAGTTGATCAGATCCATAATTTCGAATTCCAAAAAGCAGGATAAGGAGAGTCTCAGAGATAGACACTAAACAGGACGAGACAGAAGAGCCAGCAGGAGAAGCAGGGGAGGGAGGGAGAGAAAAAAAGTGCGACCGCCTTCGTCGAGAGCAGAGGTTTCATTGCATCGAGATGACAAGCCTTCCAGAGCAAGTTCAGATGGAGGATGTGCCACCAACACCCTGCATTATTGTTTGTGGTAAGTAAACAGAGCAAAACCCTCTTGCTTTTTTCTCTTCTTGTTTAACTGCCACTCTCTTGTATTCTTGGTTTGTTTAGTTTGATGTTATTTTGCTTCCCACACTGATATACTTAACCTTAGAAGTTCAACCAATAGGGTGACTCTCATCCTACGATGTAGTGTGTATAGCTGTATTTGTATATATGGTTGATAATTAAGCACTTGGTATGAAAGTTTATTCTCAGGTTCCTCCTGCTTTGCTGCTGAGACATTCATGTTAAGCATTGACCAAAAGGTTGTCAACGACTGCACCGCAACCTTCACCTCTACAATTTGTCTTATGTTTGGCAGTTACTACAACTTCAACATACACTACCCAGTGGAACTACGATCAACACTGGAGTTCCTCCAACGGTAAGTTTCTTTTTATCATATTTACAAAACATAACCTTTACTATGCTGCCTCAGTTTGTTATATTCCTCTCTTCTCTTTTTTTCATCAAGATGTTTCTTTTCCACAAGGTGGAGTGCAAGAAGAAAAAACTGTTGCCAGTCAACCCCAGAGTTCCCACTCTCATCTCAGACATTGCAGACCATGAGTGGACCTAGACATGCCCACAGTGTTTGGCTAATAATGTATGCTGCGTTTTGCATATGCTACAAATGTTTTGTTGTTAAAATTATAAAATTAAATTTCAGACACAAGTTTACTAGATAAAATGTCAGTTATATTCTTTTCAGTTATACAGGTAGTGTTTCTTTTTCTCCCCTTTAGCGGTGATTGCATTTGTGTAATGTGGAAAATTGAATGTGTACTGACATAATTTTGTTGCTAGAAATGTACCCAAACACACGCTTAAATTTTTGTAAGTAAAGTGGTTTTGGCAAATAATATGGTACTTACTGCACTTGATTTGTACAAATTTGAAGAAAATGTGTTAGAATTTCTTTGGAGATTCTTTTCTCGTTGAGTATTTGTAAAATTCAAATATTTGATGTTTACAACCTCACAGATGTTAAATAAAATACTTTGAAATTTTCAAATACCATAGAAATGTCCAGCTTAGTCTTTTATAACAGTTAATGCTTTGTGTGTTAAGACTGAAGAATAGAATGAATGAATGACTAAAAACTCTAGTTTGGGTTCTATATCACTTTATAACAGCAAATGAAGTGTTAAGCTGGCTGAATATTTTATGTATATTTTAAAATGTTTTAATGCATGGAATTAAGTTGATAATAAATACTGTTAATAGAGCAGTAAAAGGCCATCGTGTTTCATGGTGTAAAATCATTTTAATTTGATATTATAATCAGGTAAAAGTGTCCCTGTAAACAATAAAAAAAACCCTTATTGTAAGAGTATTAAAGTATTAAATTAAATAACTGTAAAATCAGCAGTACTAACACCCTTTTACTGCTGCCAATAGAAAATGTTTACTTTAATATTTACAGGCAAAACCGCCTTATTTAATTTAGCTATTAAACATTTTTTGCAGTAACTACTGGGAAATTTAACAGAATAAACATGTATTTTAGAATTTAGACAGTCAATTGTGCAGTAAGAAAACATAATGTTTTGTGGCATCAACTTTCTTTTATACAGGATTTTCATGTTGATGTTCTGGCAAAGTAAAAGTTTTTTAAAAGTTACAACCTTTATTTTTACAGTATAATATGCTGGGAAATCTTCAAACCTTCAAAATAAGCAGTTGTCATGTTGCTATTTTGACAAAATGAAAAAGAATAACTGATTTGAATTCATCCATAAAATTATTTATAAATAGTACCAGTACAATTAAGAAAACAGATAAAAAAAATTTTTTTACATACTGTTGCACAAAGCTTCATCTTTTTCATGAAGGAAATTATTTTGGTCCTAACATCAGTATTTGATGATCCACTGCTGACTCCAGAGTCTGTCTTTGAAAGCCAACGGACAACAGCCTGAAAACAAATTTTTCAAGTTATACTGGTACATGATTCAAATATATTTGAATATATACATATACACTGTAAAAAAGAATTGGAATTTTACATTAAAAACCTATTAAATGGTTAACAGTAAGTTCTTTACTATGTATTGTAAAAAACTGTAATGGACATTTCAGTCATTTTATGGTAAAATACAGTTTTTGGAAAAAAAAAAAAATTTATATATAAAATATATAATTTACAGTGGAAAAAGTGTATATATATATATATGTATACGTTCATTAGGGTTATATGTTACATACAATGTTGTCAAATGAATGTTTATTGGATTATTTCAGATTCATGTACATTACCATGATTTCAGTATTCACAGCACATTAACATTTTATCATTAAATGAAATATGTTTTTAAAATGTAAATTCAAGGATAATCTGTAAAACATACAGCATTCCCACATTGTATATATTTATGTATTTATATTCACATACTTGCATAACACGATACCAGCACAGCAAGATATCAGATTCCGGGAAGACTTCCCGCAAGGCATTCATCTCACACATATCCTTGTCCACCATGAAGCACCTTAAGGAAAAAAATTGTGTAGCAAAAATATGAATAACCAGTTTAGCAATGCTAACTTGTGTGTCTTTTTCGTACACTGTATATATATTGTAGGTCTTTACAAATTATCTAAGCCACTCAAAAATGAATCTTATTGAGCATTTTTATCTTGTTCCTGTAGTAATGAATAACTAACCTTTAAAAAAGACCAATTTATTTTAGAAGCAATACTTCATTAAACATGACGACTTCTAGTCATAATGCATTTTGACAAATACATGCGCTGGCAGGTTGTTATTCACTTTATTATAAAATGAACAAGTCTGTCAGCGCAGTAAGACCTAATGGAAAAATATTCTTATGTCTTAATCCCATACAGTTATTTTTTTTATTTGATTCAAATTGATTATGTTTTAAGGATGCTTAGGTGGATTTTTTAAACAACCAAACAAACAAAAAAGACTAATTAAAAAGTGAGTAATTTTAGGCAAAGCAGTGACATCTGTATAGCCAGCCAAACGTTAATACTACAAGTATGTTCATTTTAAACCAATGTAAACCCTAATAATACAAACCTTGGTGATGTAGGACACACTCTTATTAATTCTTGCAAAGCTGTCTCCAATGTTGCTTGTTTTTCATTGCTTGTAATAATAAATGCAACTAGAACTCCATGGCCATAGTCATCTCTTACGGCAAGTGTATAGAGTGGAAAGTTGTATTGGTTGACGCAATGAGTGGCATCTAAAAATATAATGTTCTTCCCATGTCTGTGTAGATTCTGTCTCATGTTGGGTGGCTGAAAAAATATGACACTCTCCTTGCATTGACTGGTTAGTAATTTGGATGAACTAAGAGCATCATCTTCATCCAAATGGCTTCAGCGAATCAAGCATGTGCAAATACTTTGGAGCCCTTTGGAGTAACAAAGTACAGACGGTTGTTCAGGTCTGTGTGTCCACGAGAACTGGACCATTTGTGAGCTTCCAGTAGAATGATATCTGGCTTGGCCCCCAATGAGATCCATTCTTCAATTTGTTTGACCAAATCTGGACACACTGTTTGAAAGTGTCCTTCTTTTTCACAAGTTGCATTGTGTCCATTGTGATGTTTGCTGGTGCGTTGTACAATAACTTTGTGGCTCAGCCAATCATCTTTAACTTTAAATGATGTGTAAGCCATACATCCTTAGGTCTTGTAACTGCCATCACAAGGGTTCCCTGACCGGATACAGTAGAAAATATAGTATCCTTTATCCTTGTCTTTTTGACATGCAGAATTTGTGTTTCTAAAGTTTTGTGGTTTTGTGTCTTGAATGAATGTCTCATGATTTTCTTCTTTCTTCAGGACATGCACATCAACTGCAATATTTTTTCCTCTTTGTCTTTCTTCATGCAACACTGTTTTCTAAATACAGTCCTCTATTCTGTAGAGAAATACATCATTTCATTTCATTAATTCTGAAATACATAATTTCAATAGTTCTGAAATACAGTGATTGATTACTGTTTTATATTTCATGAGCTATAAGGAATGATGTCCCTGGGGCAACACTCCATTATTATTATTAACACAAAATATTTCATATTTTTATTAACAGTAGTATTTGTAGTTTATTATTATTATTATTGTTGTTGTTGTTGTTGTAAAACAGTGATTGATTACTGTTTGTCTTATATTTCGTGAGTTATAAGGAATGATGTCCCTGGGTCAACACAACATTAATTATTATTATTAACAAAATATTTCATATTATTATTATTAATAGTAGAATTTGTAGTTAATTATTATTATTATTGTTGTTGTTGTTGTTGTTGTTGTAAAACAGTGATTGATTACTGTTTGTCTTATATTTCATGAGCTATAAATAATGCTGTCCCTGGGTCAACAGAGCATTAATTATTATTATTAAAACAAAATATTTCATATTTTATTATTAATAGTAGTATTTGTAGTTTATTATTATTATTGTTGTTGTTGTAAAACTGTGATTGATTGAGGTTTATCTTATATTCCGTGAGCTATAAGGAATTATGTCCCTGGGTCAACACAACATTAATTATTAGTATTAACAAAATATTTCATATTATTATTATTAATAATAGTATTTTTAGCTTATTGCTATTATTAAAAAAGAGATACAGAGAATGATGTCCCTGGATCGTCACAACAATATTTATATTATTATTAACACAAAACAATTCATATTACTATTATTAGAAGTAGTTTATTCGTATTTATTTATTTATTTATTTATTTATTTCAAGTCGTCACTTGCTGTTTGGCTTATTTCATGAGCTCTATTATAAGGAACGATGTCCCTGGGTCAACACAAGATATTTCATATTACTGTTGCTGAACTGTAAACCCCCGACTGTTTTGTACCCAGTGTGTTTCGTTTCTCAGTTTTCAGATGGATTTGTATAAAAGCCTCTACTAAATGAAAAAATGATAAAGTGATAAGTCGACTGTCACGGGAGGGGCGGCTAGACCCCAACCCGGAGCTACCTGGAAGCGTGCAGGAACGGGCAGACAGCCAGGAATCCATGCATGTACGTTTATTTATAAAACAGTATACAGACAGGAAACTGAAACGCTATGAATCAGGCGATGGACACATAATGAACGCCTAACAGAAACTGGCTTAAATAACCGGAGAAATCAGGGGCAAAACACAGACAAGTGATGAACCAAAAACACGTGACAAGAATATCAAAATAAAAGAACACAAACAGAAAAACGGGGTGAAAACAGAAAAGCAGCGGCAAAATAACAGCCGCTGACCAAACCGTGACAGGACCCCCCACTTAAAGCCGCAACTCCGGGGCGGCCAGGCCCAAAAACAGAAAACACCCCCAAAACACCAAAGGGGCGGGCGGGCGGGGGATGGCAGGGGGAAAGACAACGCCCCCGTTCCCCATCCACGTCGCACCCGCACTGTCCTTGTGGTGTCGCGGGTGTGGACCACGGGACATTGTCCTCGTCCAGTGGCCTGGGTCCCTCTCTGAGGGACTCCTCTGAGTCAGTGGTGGCTCCTCCACCACCTGGCAAGCCTTTGGCTGGCAGGGTGCTCTCAGTCCCAGAGTCTGGGCTTGGCAACCCGAGCTCTACCGAGCACCCCATGCAGCCAGGCAGGTAGCCCCCTCCGGGAGGCTGGACCGGACTCTCCTCGCGCCCCTCGCAGACAGAGGTGACGAGGTGACGTCACGCGATGCTCTGGTTGGTTGAACGATTTTACCTTAAGCTCCTCCCTTGTTGACCCGGGAACACGTGTAACTCTGCAAAATCAGGACGTACCTGGGCTGCAGGGCAATGATTATGAAGAAAGGTTCAAACCTAATACTGGAAAGACAGAAGAACAGAATGATGTGAGAAAGAAGGAGGAATGTGCATGTGTTCTACCGGCCGAAGCACTGATAACACCAGACTCCAGAATCTTATGGGGTCCCTGATTGGACGCTGAGAGTTTGCTGCTGTGTTTATAAACCAGGGCTGAGCTCCTGTTTGGCTGCGAGTTTTCTCAGCCTGAGGAACATGAAGCTGCTTGTTTTGGCTGCACTGTTGGGCCTGAGCTCTGCTCAGTTCAGCCCGAACATGAAGAGCGGGAGAACTTCCCTTGTCCACCTGTTCGAATGGCGCTGGGCTGATATTGCAGCAGAGTGTGAGAGATACCTGGCGCCCAACGGCTTTGGAGGAGTTCAGGTCTGTTCACAAATCTACACAGCAGAACATGCAAACAACTCAGATGAATACAACAATCAAGGCATTCTCAATGATCAGGAGCTCATATGAGGTCATTTCTCCTTGCAGATCTCCCCTCCAAGTGAGAACATCGTCGTCACCAACCCTTTCCATCCTTGGTGGCAGAGATATCAGCCAATCAGCTACAACCTGTGCTCAAGATCAGGAACCGAGAGCGAGCTGAGGGACATGATCACCAGATGCAACAACGTTGGGGTAAAAAGCCTGATCCTCTCAGAAACCTTTTCCAATTCCATCTTCTGTCCATAGTCCCCGTTAACAGCTTAGGAATGAATGTAGTGGAGATTAAATGGAGCTCGATTGTGACTGAACTGTTCTTCTGTGTAGGTGAACATCTACGTGGATGCAGTGATCAACCACATGTGTGGATCAGGTGGTGGAGAGGGCAAACACTCAAGCTGTGGCACATATTTCAGTGCCACCAAAAAGGACTTCCCCTCAGTTCCTTACTCAGCCTGGGACTTCAATGATGATAAGTGCCACACCAGCAATGGAGAGATCCAGAACTATAATGATGTTAATCAGGTACGTGAAGGTCGAGATGTTTTATCCTCCCCACTATTTATTATTTCATCGTGCTGGGATCTGAACTATTTAAACGATGGCAGGTGAGAAACTGTCGTCTGGTTGGTCTTCTGGATCTGGCCTTGGAGAAGGACTACGTCCGCAGTAAGGTGGCCGATTACATGAACAAGCTTATCGACATGGGCGTGGCCGGCTTCAGAGTGGACGCCTGCAAGCACATGTGGCCCGGAGACCTCAAGGCGGTTTATGGCAAACTCCGAACTCTCAACACCAAATGGTTCTCCTCTGGCAGCAAACCCTTCATTTTCCAAGAGGTTTCTCACTTTGACTTGATTCATTTCCCCCATATAAGAGAACTTCTGTCCACCATCTCACAGTGTTCTGTAACTGAATTTGCTGGATGTTCTTCAGGTCATTGATCTCGGTGGTGAGCCCATCAAGGCTTCTGAGTACACTGGACTGGGAAGGGTGACTGAGTTCAAGTACGGTGCCAAGCTGGGAACGGTTATCCGTAAATGGAACGGAGAGAAGCTCTCCTTCCTCAAGTAAGAGTTGATCACTGTTCAACTCTGAGTGTCGTATCATCCAGCTCTGATTTGGCTCCGTATTTCGAAGTCTAAAGTAAATATTGGACTGTGTTTGTTTTAGGAACTGGGGTGAGGGCTGGGGTATGATGCCCTCTGATAAGGCTCTGGTGTTTGTCGACAATCACGATAATCAAAGAGGCCACGGAGCTGGAGGAGCTTCCATTGTCACCTTCTGGGATGCCAGGTATTAGAAGTTTAATATGAATCAGACACGACTGAAGATAGAGCAGATAAAGCATTGAACCCATTGTGGTCATTTCTGTAAAACTGTCACAACTTCACCTTTCTAGGCTTTATAAGATTGCTGTTGGTCTGATGCTGGCTCATCCTTACGGAGTGACCAGAGTGATGTCCAGTTACCGCTGGGACCGCAACATTGTCAATGGACAGGTAGAGGAACTGGAGCCAGAGGGCAAAAGCCTTTCTGCACATTTTTAACATTTGTGTTCCTAATGTTCTTCTTTCTGCCTCTTCAGGATCGGAATGACTGGATCGGACCTCCCAGCAACAGCAACGGAGCCACCAAACCTGTGACCATCAACGCCGACTCCACCTGTGGGAACGGCTGGGTCTGCGAGCACAGATGGAGGCAGATCAAGTCGGTGCCTTCTCTTCCAGTTCAAACACATTTTTATTATTATCATCAACTCCCAGTTTCCAGAAGATTCCATCCAAATCTGTGTCCCACAGGAACATGGTGATCTTCCGAAACACGGTCAACGGACAGCCATTGTCCAACTGGTGGGACAACGGCAATAACCAGATCGCGTTTGGCCGCGGTAACCGTGGTTTCATCATCATCAACAATGACTCTGGGTGAGCTGAGCCATCACAGCACCAAAGACCAGCATTAACTAAACTTTCTTCAGGCATTCCAGTGAGTCTGGTCTTGTTCTTCACTCATTTCAGGAACCTGGACGTGACCCTGAATACAGGTTTGCCTGGAGGAACCTACTGTGATGTGATTTCTGGCCAGAAGGAGGGAAGCAGATGCTCCGGCAAACAGGTGCAAGTCGGAGGAGACGGACGCGCCAACTTCAAAATCGGCAGCTCAGACGCAGATCCGTTTGTTGCCATCCACGTTAACGCCAAACTTTAAAATGTTCCACAATAAAAAGTAAAGCATCTGAATCTGTTGGTCGATTGTTATTTACTGTGATGCTTTAAAGGTTGTGGGAAGTCGCATAAAAATGATTAGATTTTTACACTAAAGTCTTAAAAGCAGACAAAAATTACTTAGATTTAGTTTATAAACTGTAAATATTCTTGTGTTGTACAAGCCTTTGTTGGAAACAGACAGTTTAGCTCTGGTGTAGAGTGTAAAATGATGAAATGTGATCTAAAATCATGATTTATTGTTAATATTCCTGTTCAGTAAAACTAGAACTTTTGTTAATTAATTCATCTGAAATGATGGAGAGGAATGAAGGGGAACGCCTGGGTAAGGAGGGGCTACACACACACAGGTGAACTGATGGGAGGATGGATGGGGTGGAGCTAGAGATTAAAAAAAAAAGCTAAATGGCACATATGGCATCTTTTCATATGTGAATATAAATTTGAATAAATTAAATGAAATAAAAAAACATATGCTGGTGTTCAACAGAGACTGGTGTGGATTTAGTGTGATTGCACCAGAACTATTTTTTTCTTCTAGGGGTGGAGGGGCTCAGTGGGTAGGATACTTGCCTCCGGAACAAGAGGTCATGGGTTTGAATTCTACCCTCAGCACACCACCACTGGGTTCCTGAGCAAGACCCTTAACCCCAATTTGCTCCAGGGAGACTGTCCCCTCTAGGTAGGGAATGAAAGTCGCTTTGGATAAAAATGTCTGATAAATGCTGTAAATGTTCTAAAATTTTATTATTGTGATTGCAGAACTAATCACTATATTGTTCTTCTTCAGTTCTGGATTTAGAAGGTAATTCTCCTGCACCTCTAAAACTACAACATAAAAAGTTAAAAAGTTAAAGTGGCACCAAAATGTAACTGCTGCACCATTAGTACCCCCTAGCAACATCATAGCAACCAATTAGAACAACCCCAGTTTCCATATCGACTACACAAGTGCACTTCACATTCCATATGGAAATCTTGTTTAACTAACAATGTCTTTTTGAGTTTTATTTATTTGAAATTCAAATTCTTAGAGTTTTGGGATTTAAAAGGTATGGAATGTGACCCTGCACACCGACTCACCGGGACATGTCTAGTCACTTCATGAATATACAGAAAATACATTAACCCCTCAGTCTAGCTCGAATTTTTCTGAGAACCGAACGGTATTACCTCCACCAGTCCAGCGGTGACAGTCATACACTGAAATACACCGCCATAAAAAGAAGACGAAGAAGAAAAAGCTGCTGCTGCATGTACCATGACTTCTCCTGTCTTGTCCTCTTATTTTAGTGTTGTAATCCCCCCCCCCCATATTCAACAGTTATCTGTGAGAATTTATTAGTAAGCTGTGCCCTGTCTAAACATGTGGGTAGAGAGAGTTATTTTAACCTATCTTTTGTGTACGAGTCTCTGCACGCTGCTAATGCTAAAAAAAATGTCTGATTGTTAGTTTACCCTTTCATTTTCTTTAAGGGTAATGCATTAAACTGAGTTTAAAATGAAATCAAAGTGTTATGGGAGCATATTTGGGGGCAGATTGACGGTTTACACTAACAAAATAGAAATTTTTAGGTTTTTTTTTTTTTTTACCAAAACACAACAACGCAGTTTTTCACTAAACGCTGGTGCTCTTGGAACATAACGAGGGATTACTGTACTTCAGAAACATCAACAGGATTTATATAAACCTGAACAAGCTCAATTATGTTCCAATACCTTTTTTTAAATTTATATTTTTAACATGGCCCTTTATCTCAACTTTTAAAATACCATTAAAAGTACAGCATTGCCCTCAAGCAACATAAACTTCTCTTTCACGTCCAGTCTATCTCTAAGAATGGGTTTAAAGTGTTGAGGAACAGTCCAGTAAGGGTTGGGATTCGGTCATCATCTGAAAGTGGGATTTCTTTTTCAGGAGGAGATGTCTGAGTTGTGTAACTGAAGACTTTATCAAGATGACCTTGATCCTGTCGTTTTAAGCAAATAAATAAAGTAAAATTATATTCGGCTCAGATCCAGCTAATGAGGGAGGCGGAGAGAGAGCAGCATCGCTGCTGAACTGCACTGGATCAGATTCAAAATGTTTGATGAAATGGAAAAAGGTTCTGCTTGTAAAAAATTCTCAGGGTTATTTTTGCCTAAAAAGTTTTTACTCCTTTCAGTGAATCTGTCCATCTGTGAGACTTTACTCATTGGGTGAAATCTGAATATCATTTCAATAATTTACTGAATATAATTCAGTGCTGAGAAGTTTCAAAATGAGCCCAAAAGTAAAAAATAAATCTTCTTAACTTGATATATTTTCAGTCTTGATCTGTGAGTTTTCTGTGAAGATTTAGTTTGTATTGATTTTGACTTGCTTTCAAATGAGGTGTCTTTAACCCTCTGGCCCGACTTGTCTTTACTATCCAATTAGCATCTTCGTTGCCACTTTTGGCCAATTGAAACCCATGAAAAGTTAGTTTTTAACTAACATCAGATCTCATCATAACTATCAAATATTTAGTCCTTTGTTTTTTTTTTAATCCTTCAAATACCAGCTTGTTTTAACAAAGCACTTGTTAGTAAATAACCTAAAAAATGGCCATTTTCCATAGTCTCAATGCTACTGGGCCAAAAATGGATAAATTACATAATCTGGAAGAAAACAGTAAAAGCTCAATTTTTCAAATGTTGAGTGTAGAATGAAAGCATTTGAACCTAAATTGTACGATTTAACAGTGTAAATAACAAGGAATTAAAAATGTAGTTTTCATGGGTTTTAATTGGCCAAAAATGGCCACGAGAGAGTCAAATGTTACAACTGGATGTACGGAGTATATTGTTGATATTATGGAGCATATTATTGATATTATGGAATATATTGTTGATATTATGGAGCATATTATTGATATTATGGAGCATATTATTGATATTATGGAGCATATTATTGATATTATGGAGCATATTATTGATATGGAGCATATTATTGATATTATGGAGTATATTATTGATATTATGGAGTATATTATTGATATTATGGAGAATATTATTGATATTATGGAGGATATTATTGATATTATGGAGTATATTATTGATACTATGGAGCATATTATTGATATTATGGAGCATATTATTGATATTATGGAGTATATTATTGATATTATGGATTATATTATTGATATTATTGATATTATGGAGGATATTAATGAATATTTAATGAGTTAAAAATGAAAAGATCTGAAAAAACTCCAGACCCTTAGGAAATTTCATTCCATTTGCAAATGAAGGGAAGTGGTGGAAATGTCCCACAGGAGCCAAGGGTTAAAGAATATGACCGAGTTTGACGGAGCCAGAAGCCACTTTGCTTTGTGTTTGTTTTCCTTACTGTTTGTGCAGGTTTGACCATTTGACCGCCGCTGAAAGTCAGCTCAAACGCTGCATACAGCTTGAGTAGGGCAGCAGTAGGGCAGCGTCGCTGCAGCCACTTAATAACGGGAAAAGGTTCTCTGTACACTAAGCCGTGACTCCTCTGTGCTAGACGTTACACAGGTAATTCCCCCCTGCACCTGTGAATCAGTGCAATCGTGAGAACGAGCAGAACATCAGTGTTTGCTCTCATAACGAAAAGTGTGAAACCGTAATGGAATAATTTCAGCCGTCTGAGCAGGATTTCTCAGGCGGGTTCCACACGTCGCCATGCCGAAGGTTTAAAGAAACATTTGTGCGAAAACATGGTAAACAATGAATAAAACCGACTGCAGCTTATTCACAGACTGCAAGCTGCTCGACTTCATTCATTTCAGTCATTACTCGCCTGTTTTGCTGCAGTGTTACTTTCACTGGAGTCCAAATGTAGATTCTTCATTCTCACAAATAAATGTTACTACATCATTTTGGAATTGAGTCCAGGGTTCTAAGAGAAGCCGTTCATTTGAGGTGTTGAAACTTTAAAAATGTTCTTGACAGTTTCGTTTACAAACCGACTTCTTTGTAACCCGTCCACTGAACGGTTCAGGGAACCAGAAGTGCTTCTTCTTAACCCTTAGAAAAGGGTTCTTGTAAAGAAAATAATTTTGGAACCATATAGAAGAGGTTCTCCATCACAGAAAAGAAATATTCAACCATGTATAAAACCAAAGGGCACATATTGTAGAATTTGTTTTCTTCCCAGTAAAAACTTGGATAACTTTGTTTATAATGTTGCATAACAATCAAAATGTTTCAAAATACACTTTTATTGCAAAGTGTTTTCCACAAATGTAAAATATGCAGCAAATACAGCCCATTGTTTTTGTGATGTCACAAAACAGTTTAGCAGTTCTGCTCTGAAAAGTTGTTTTAAAGTAACAAAGAGTGTTTTACCTCTGATTTTGGAATAAAGCACTATGCAAGCAACCACAACAGAGGCAATTTACATGTGTCAGAATTAAACAAACAGTAAAAACAGCCTTTTTAATTGTAAAAGAAATGAAAGAATAATATAGGGTTTGGGCCCTTGTGCTACGATACTGTACAGTGCAGGATAAGCGGCTATCTGGCCCCTTAGAGAAAGAAACCCGTTGAGTCCAGGTTATATATATACATAACTTCCCATGTTATTTATCACAGAAAACATAACAGCTGTGAAAAAAACATGACATCACCTGTGAAATCATGCTCACGTGTGAAAGAAACTGAACCTCCAGAAAACTGCATTTTTTTGTTTTTAAGTAAGAAAATGTGCTTATCAATAATGAATATAGTATAAAAACACAATCCAATAGAATGTTCTGCAGTAAACTGGTTTTATTAAGTATAATGTGCAGCGTTTGCTGCTCCTCTGTTTAAAATTCTGGAACCCCGACTGGCTTTA